>JAVKPL010006749.1:0-275212 GCA_032173675.1 Gastrolobium villosum
AATACCAAGCAAAAGGACCTTTGATGGTAAAATACTTGCAGAAAGTAAGAGAATTGATGGCCAACTTCAACACAGCCCAGGTCAAGCACATACCTCGGGAAGAAAATGGCCGAGCTGATATATTATCCAAACTGGCCAGTACAAAAAATCCAGGAAACCACAGGACGGTAATACAGCAAAATATGCCCAACCCGAGTTGCGTCATGATGATCACCGCTATGACAGATTGGCGGCACCCTATCATCGAGTACCTGAAACAAGGTACGAAACCAGAGGACATTCTGGAATCTCGGAAACTCATTCGAGATGCGACGCACTATACAATGGTGGATGATCAGCTGTTTCGGAAAGGTTTGCATACCCCAATGCTAAAATGTCTTGGTTATGAAGATGTTGATTACGTATTATCAGAAATCCATGAAGGCATCAACGGGCATCATATTGGTGGCAAAGCACTAGCTCGAAAAGCGCTGCGGGCGGGATATTACTGGCCAACTATGGAGAGGGATGCAAAAGAGCATGTGAAAAAATGCGATAGCTGTCAAAAACATGCCAAGCATATCCTCTCCCCACCAGAAGAAATGAGTTACATATCCTCTCCTTGGCCATTCTTCAAATGGGGAATGGACCTCTAAGGACCATTCAAACCGGCTGAAGGACAATTAAGGTGGTTAATTGTGGCAGTAGATTATTTCACAAAATGGATAGAAGCTGAACCAGTAGCTACTATCACCTCTGCCAGAATCCGGAAATTTTTCGAGAAAAGCATAATTTCCAGGTTCGGGATACCAGCTGAATTGGTAACAGACAATGGAACCCAGTTTACGGACAAAGGCTTCCAACAATTGATGCAGGACTTTCACGTCAAGCACCGCTTCGCTTCCGTCGAACACCCACAGTCGAATGGACAGGCTGAGGCAGCTAACAAAATAATTATGGAAGGACTTAGGAAACGTATGAACGACGCCCAAGGAAGCTGGGTTCAACAGTTACATTTCGTTCTGTGGGGATACAGAACCAGTACCCAGACTTCAACAGGAGAAACTCCTTTCAGATTGACATATGGCTGTGAGGCTATGATTCCAGTTGAAGTCGGAGAAGCCTCTTGGAGGCGGATGAATGGTATAAAACAAGGCGAGCAGCAAAACAGCAAAATGCTCACTACCGAGTTAGATCTCATTGAGGAAACTCGTATTTTAGCTCATTGTCGAGACATCACGGCCAAACAACAGATGGCGGCCAAGCATGATAAAAAGGTGCGACCTAGAAGCTTTGAGATCAATGATTTAGTTCTCAGAAGGGCAGACGTCGGTAACCGCAACGCAAAAGAAGGCAAGCTGGCAGCTAATTGGGATGGTCCTTACCGAGTTAGAAGCAAACTCGGAAAAGGAGCATATGTCCTCGAAACAATTGAGGGCAAACCAATTAAAAGAACATGGAACGCGGACAAACTCAAGACATATTATAGTTGAACAATTCTCATCTATTATATAATAAAAGTTATCCTCTACTAGGGACTTTGTTTTAAAGCCAAATATGCTGGCATCTTTATATTACTCGAACAATTAAATAAATGAGGATTTATTTCTTATTTAAGATCTACTCCTATTTGTTATTGATGTCGAATTCTCACCAAGTCAGGAGATGCAATCTGCTAACGATGACCCTGATCAGGTCAAAGTTACCTTTCACCCTTTGCTTACAGAAGGGGAGGGGTAGGTGTTACGATTGCTTCTGCCTTGGAAAGCTTCACATAGACGTTTTTGATCTATGTATATGCCGGTTTAGTTTGCATAACGAACCCAACAATATGCGTCATAAATAAAATGACAAAATCGGAATCCGTCAAATATGCTCCAACCTTGGCCAGGTTGTTTAAACAAAAATAGCTGACGAAAGTCAAAAGCTAAAAATATTATATAAAACTGGATGCACATTCGTACATGTTCATTACAGGAAAGACTTAAGAAGTCTGGAAATCAAATTTACAAAAATTAGGAAGAAGGGGGGGGACACGTGTTGACCTCTTTGCCTTTCTCTTCCACGGAGCGATCCTCACTGGGGTTGGCCGAGTCACAAGGTGGAGACTCTGGAGGACATCCAACGATAGCACCATCGCTCACATAGGCTTGCGGATGGATGCCACGTATGGAAAACTGCAACCCGGGATTCACAACCCGCAATTGGCTAAGGGCATTCTCAAACGAACCCGCTATGGCCTTTTCGAGTTCCCCCCTATAAGCTTGGGCAAGGGACTCGGATTCCTCCAGCTTCGCCTCCAGATTTTCAAAATTCTGCTTAATAGCTGTCAACGACTTATGGTTAAAGTCATGCACAGTCTTAAGGTCCTTGAAATCCTTCTGGGCTTTGGCCAAAGCTTCCCTGGTGGAAGAGAGATCCTCCGTCAGCTTCCCTCCTTCCGTCTTCTCCTTCGTCAGCGCATCTTTGACCTCTTTTAACTCGGTCAGGAGCTTCGACTTCTCAGCCAGGAGCTTCGATTTCTCTCCTTGGCAAGCAGCCAAGTCGTTGTAGGTCTGAAGATAGTTTTTCTTCAGAGACAGCAAAGGTCGGACCATACCCGACATCTTCATACACCCAACCTCCATATCTTCCAGCTCTTTGATTTGCGCGGCTGTGAAGGGAGAAGAGTTGAAAAATATCTCTGGCGGGCAGATGGCTTCGCGGAGAGGAGTGGTAAGACCGGATTTCCACAACACATGTTTGGAAATCCCAGCAGAAGGAGGGGGCATGATGACAGCTGGGGCCACCGCTGGAGCGTCCGGAATGCTCTTATCCGGTTTTCCCTTGGGCTTTTCCACAGTCTTGGGCTTTTCAACAGCAGGTTTCTTAGGCTGCTCATCGACAACCTTCCGCTTTTTGCTAGGCGGATCTGCAGCTTTGACAGCAGCTTTGGCAGTAGCACCTCGACTCAAAACGGATAACCAACTAGGTTGGTCAGTTTTCTTGCTGGTTTGATCCTCTTGAGCCTGACCCACCATATCTGGAACTATAAAACAAGTGTTAGGTACGGCAACAAAAAATTTCAGGAGAAAATTAAAATGCAAAAATGAACATACTTAATTCCAGGTCAAGCTCCTCTTGAGATTTGTAAATCAACGAGGCAACACTGGCAGGCTGTCGGGTTCGCAGGTAACTCCCAATAGCAATAGCCGTGTTGATATCCGAAGGGCTCAACTCGGATTCATTAAAACGGTAACTTGCGGGGGGAAACCGGAAGTGATCAAACGACCAGCATAAAGGGAACTTTCCCTCTACATCCTCAGTCCCGCAGTTATTAAGAAACCACACCTCCTTTTCAGGATGGGAGGAAACTTTGAAAAACTGATCCTTAAAATGCTTAAAGGAGTCAGTATAAACTCGGAATAACCTGCGGCCTGGGACTCCGCGAACGGTAACCCATCCCTTCCGTTCAGGAGGTTCGCGACCAGTGCGGCAGGATACAACTTGGAAAAAATAGAAAAAGACACAAACTGACGGAACAAGCGTCAGATACGCGCAAAAACGTTCAAAAGCTTTTACAAAACCCCAGCCATTGGGATGGAGTTGAGTGGGACATATGTGCAAATGATTAAGAATTTCCATCTGAAACTCGGTCAGAGGAAATCGAACACCGAGTTGTGTTATCACATCTCGATAAAAAAAGAAAGAGCAGGGCTCATTCTCTGCCCCTCCAGAACACACGGGTTCATCTTCGGAGGGCGGGCAAATATCATAATTTTCCAGTTGCCCAACAGGAAGACCAGCCACGTCATCGGAATTCATTCCAGACGTGGTATTTAAAACCTCATATGTTACCCAGGGGAATTGAGCAACTAGAGAGGAAGGGGGAGACTCGAAACACGACTCGCTCGAACCCGACTCATCTACATCTTCAGGGACACATGCCATTAAAACCTAGAAATGAAAAGCAAACAAAAAGGGGATCAGAAAAGGATGGATATACCTGAAATAAAAGTGCTATCAGATGAATCACTAGATGACGACGAGGACAGGTCAGAAATTGTGATTGGTTCATTAACTCGGCCGGATAAAGGAGTAGGAACTGGAATGCTCCCATGACGACAACTATCAAGGGTAGAGTCTGCTAAAGAGCTACATCCTTGCTGGACGAGTTGAGAGCTCAGGTAAACACATGAAAAACAAGGGCCATCTTGGGGAACAGGAAGAGAAGGGCGAGAATTCCCAAGGCCAGAACTCATAAGTCTGGGACTTTCTGATAAAGGAAGGGAAGGATTGGGCGATGGAACCCGGATAGAATGTGGAACCCGGGACTTGGAGGATACACGGTCTCTTCGACCACGGTCTCCTCGACCACCTTTACGAGGTTTTGAACCACGGTGCCCACGAACCATGGCTTGCCGTTCCTCCTCTGCGGTCCTGGGAATCCCCCAAAGCCAGTAACGGGCACCAGGAGGAATTCGTTCTAACAAATTGGAGTTCACGTCAACCTCCTGGACGCACCGCAAAACAGGGAAGGAGGTTTTCTTCCTTCCCATTTTGGTTAAGAAAATTAAGGTCAGAAGAAATCGCTTCTTTAACAGGAAATCACGTTTCAGAAAAGCGAGGAAGATGTTAAAGCTACGAAGAGAAAGAAAATGCAAGCAGAAGTAAACAAACACAAAATACCTGATTATGGAAGTGCAAATAGATGAAAGGTGCAGCAAATGAAATCACAGTAAACAGCAGGAGCTTAGAAACGATAGCTGAGCAAATGACAAAGGAATATGACAAAGAAAAATAGAAACTGCAGAATAAAAAGAGCACCACAGGAAGGCCAAGGAGCAGGGATAATATGGTCATTCCAAACACATAGTGGTTTACAAACGCCAAAAACCGCGCGTAACGGGCAAAACAACGTGGGAGTGCTAAAGGCGCAGCCACCCCATCGCCGCAAAAGGCAATGATTCGACACACTAAAATGATGACACTCATAAATGCGCACGATAAACAAGACTGCATGAAGTAGCTGCAGCACGCAAAGGCACGCGAACCATGACATGTGGCCAGACGTGCATAAAAGAGAGAGATTGACCGAGATCCGAAAAAGAGCCACAAACAAAGCGTAATCGACAAGCCATTCCGGGTTATATCACCCGCATTCTCAGACATCCAGGCAACCCGAAATATCGGATAACCTGGCTGGGGGGCAACTGTTATGGATCTGTACCATGTACCCGGGCTAAATGCCCATATAAGTCGGCTCACTTCAGGAACCCGGTAAGAAGGCCCAAACCGAACGAGCCCATCTCCTCAACCCGGAATGCCCCATCGAATATTCCCCATTCAAATATCTGAAACGGGCTGTAGTTATGAAGACGTGATGGCATTACGTAACCTCTGATAAACGGCCGACAAAGCATTGATGATCCCACGTCACTACAGCTCAGCTACACCAATTCAAATCAGAGGCAACCCCTATAAATAGGAGGGCTCCTCGACAGAACAAGACACTTGATATTCGATACACACAACACACTATCACCACATTCATATACTTTGCAGTGATCAAGCTAGGCATAGGGATATCTTTTCCATAGATACCCCTGGTCAAGGCTATACGGTCCAAAGCGATCAATCAACCTAACATAGGTTGAACATCTCTGTCCACAGGACAGAACAAATCGTAATAACATTAAACTTTTCATCTGCAATAAATCAGTAATAGACTTCCCACTTGCAAGTAATAGTTCATAAAGACTAGGGATGTGCAAAATAACCATAAAAGTGGGTCGAACCATGAACCGAACCGAACCGCTCCATAAAATAACCGGTTTTAAAAAACCAGTTCATGAACCGAACCAGTTTTTAAAGAACCGGTTCATGAACCGAACCGGTTTTTAGAACCGGTTTAAGAACCGAACCAGTTTTTAGAACCGGTTTAAGAACCGAACCGAACCATTTTCAAACCAAACCAAATTAATTTTTATAACTTTATTTTTTAAAGTTTTTAATTTTTTTCTTTTCAAAAGAGGGTCGACCCGAACCGGTTCCGAACCACTTCCGAACCGGTTCCGAACCGAACCGAACCACTTTCGAACCGAACCGAACCACTTCCGAACCGAACCAGTTTTGGACCGAACCGAACCACTTTCGAACCGAACCATTTAAACCAATTCGGTTCGGTTTTTCAAAAAAACCGGTTCGGTTCGACCCATGCACATCCCTAACTAGCACCTATTTTTGTATTTTTTTGGTAACAAGACTTAACACCTATTATTGTTAGCTTATAATGTTATGAAAAAATTATTCCTCCGAAATAAATTTAAAAAATATAAACCATAATTTATATATATATATATATATATATATATATATATATATATATATATATTTGTTAAGAAATAACCAATCTTATGCATATCACACAGTTTAATCAAAAATATATATATTTGATAAAATCCTTTCATAGCATTTCTCAATACAATTAAAATCAAGTCAAATATTACAAAGCAATTTAAATCAAATGAAAATATAATTAATTTTCAAAATTTATATTTTCTAAATCATTCAAATTATAATATAAAGCCTTTCAAACAAATTATAATTTTTGTAATATTATTCTAAGTAACAAATACTCTACCTTTTTTTTTTCAAATCATTCTGTAATAGAATAATAAATCAAATTATAAGGAAAAAAAACTAATAATAATAAATCAAACCAAAATAATAATTACAAAAGTTAAATATAATTTAAACTTGTCATAATCTTCATTATTTATCCATTAATATCCAAAATCTATGAAATAAAGCTGGAATGTCAAGCTGACTCATGCGTATCGTGAAGGTAACCCATGCACGACATCTCCTGTGTCCTTGAAGTTTATGGTTTTGTTATTCCTTTAGTCATCTATTCTTGTGTTTTGTTTGGGGTAGGGGTGTAAATGAGTTGGGTTAGACTATACTTTAACTTAAATAGGCCAAGCCCGTGTAAAGATATTGTATCTGGCATGGCCTATTAGCCTGTGTAAACCTCAAATTATAAATATGGTTTGACCTATATTTGAAAAATAAAAGCCTTGGCATAGGCCTGTTAACCTATTTAAGCCTATTAAACATTCAAAAATTAAAAGAATAAATAAAATAATGTTATTTTATTATTCAAAATTATTAAAATAATAAATTTATTTATTTTATTTAAAATAAGTAATATGATATAGGCCGGTCTGTAGGTTTATAAGCTTGATATGTACAAAAAACCTATAACCTATTTTCTAAATAGGTTTTTTAAAAAACCTAGGTCTGTTCTACTTTACTATTTGTAATAGGCCAAGTCTGGCCTAACATAGGCGAGGTCGTAAGCCCCTATAGACTGACCTAATCCATTTACATCCCTATTTTGGGCTTTTCCGTTTTTGTCTACATTAAAAAATTAAAATAAAAAATAAAAAATAAAAAAACTC
The DNA here is from genome assembly GCA_032173675.1 of Gastrolobium villosum. Taxonomy (NCBI): domain Eukaryota; kingdom Viridiplantae; phylum Streptophyta; class Magnoliopsida; order Fabales; family Fabaceae; genus Gastrolobium; species Gastrolobium villosum. Next base: position 7,422 of record JAVKPL010006749.1, read on the forward strand.
TATATCTTTCAATTGGCGGCATGAATCGCGAAATTCATAGAATTCTTACCAAGCATCTATGTCATACTTATAGGCGTCACTAACTTCAAAGATATTTTTCGGTATTATAATCTCCCGATGCTTCATTAACTATATAAGGTTCATTTGACTTGATGAAAACCCTTATTCTCCAAAAGATTCAATGGCCTGGTTTCTTCTCTTCTCTCTCTCCTCTCTCTCTCTCTCGCAGCTTGGGAAACATGGCTAAAAGTATGGGTATTTGCATAAGCAAGCATATGCCTAGCAATTCCAAAGGAAAATGCTGCTACTCATAGTTAAAAAAAAATTATACTAATAAAAAAAATGAAATTAAAAATAATATATCTTTTTTTCCTTACACAATGTAAATAAAATATAATGAAATTCATTATTCATAACGAATGATATTTTAAAATAAAAAATACATAAACATATTATCGTATACAATGAATAATAATCGTGCAAATTTTTTTTTGGTAAGCATAATTGTGCAAATTTTATAAGTGAAAGTTTGTTCAAAAGATTTCATATAAAAATTGTGACACTAAATATTATTAATACAAATTAACTAATTAATAACATAGTTCAAATAATATTTTAGTTCGTATGATATATTTTAAGTGCTTCCAACTTCATAAGGTTGATTAATAGAGTTGGGTGGTTTATTGCCTAAGCCCCAAAAATCCTTTGTCTGCCTTGTTCTCGTTTGGTGCCAAGTTCATTTTCTTTCTTTCTTTATTATTTTTTAACTTTGTTATTTGAAGATCAGAGACGATGAGAATCTAATTCTCATTCATCTAAAATTTATGCACTCAATATTTTGTTTTTGTTTTTTAAATAATTTCATGATGTATAATAAATATAGGCTTTAACGTTTCTACAATGAAGGTAGATAAATTATTTACATTCACTCCCAAAACGGCGTCATTTTTAGTTGAAAAATTAAAAAATTATAATGACAAAGACTATTATAACCCTAAACTAAACTTAATTATAAAAATACTTTAATTTCCGCCTCAAAAGGATATCGTTTTGAGCTCAATGTAGATAACTTATATACGTTGACCGCAGAAAAATTGAACCCTTAAAATATAACATTTGGGGCATAAAAAATTAATCATTCATATTTTTATTGACATTAGATATCAAAAGATCTCTTTAATGTCAAAATTTTGTATTAATATACTATTTTATTCTATTTATTACAATTTTTAATTATAAGATCACAAAAAATCACACCTATATATTTAAAGTATTAGAATGGATTTTTTTTTAAATTCAATTTTGCTAGTTAATAAATTTGCGTTGTGCCATTCTTATAACTCTTTGGATTATTTATTATTTGTTATGCGAAAAAGAGTGTAAAAACTCCCACAACCTCACAAAGAAGGGTGTTAAAGGGTCAAACCCGGCCGAACTTTTGTTTTAAAAAGTTAAACCTTGTATTTAAATATGTCAGTGTTACTTGTTATGAATATAATTATCGGCTTGTGGCTTGACTTATTTACAAAAAATAAAAGTCTGGTTTAACCTGTTAAAAAAAATAAGACAACAAAAAATTATCAAAACAGTATACGATCAACAACACTAATAATTTCACAAAGATTCGCAAATTCAATGTATGTCCAAAAAACATAATATAGAAAAATCATTCAAAAAATCTGTTTAACAAATAAAATGAGATTAAATGGGTTGAGGGGAGAGAGAGCTTTTATTAGTAGCATAAAAAACAAAAAAATAAAAAATAATATACTATGTCTAAGGGTGTTAACGGGCCGAGCCGAACTTTTGTCTTAAAAGGCTAAGCCTGTATTTAAATATATTAGCATGACCAACCTATTACCTGTTACAAATATACTTATCGGTCTGTGGCTTGACTTATTTAAATAAAAGCCTGATTTAGCCTGTTTAAAAAAAAAAAGGCAACTAAAATTTATCCAAACATAATATACAATCAACAACATTAATAATTCCATAAATATTCATAAATTCAAAGTATATCCAAACAATATAATATAGAACAAAATAATTCAAAAAGTTTGTTTAACCAATAAAATGAGATTAAATTGATTGAGGAGAAAGATAGAGCTATTACAAGTAGTATAAAAAACATAAAATTTAAATAAAAAATAATATATAAGGCCAGCCTGAGAGGCTCTAAGGCCGAGCTTCTGAATTAGAGCCTGAGGCCTTTTTATTAAACGAGCTTTTATACAAGTTCAAGCTTGGTGCCAACAACCAATTTTAGACATATAAGCTCAGGCCTTCACGAGCCAAGCCAGAGGCCCCTGGTTCGTTTAACACCCCTAACTATGTCAGCTTGAGAGACTCTAAGGTCGGACTTTTTTTTGAATAAATTCAAAGGTATCCTCCAGCCGTAACCGAAGACTAATCCCCATCGAGCACTGTCAGACCCTTTCGGGGGATGTAACAGCCCGTGTTAACCCGGTCTGTTAACACACTATCGTATTAAGCCACGCTTAATAAAAATGCGGAATAACTTTTTCTTTAATTCAATTATGACGTCATTAACTTAAACAACTTGATTACTTAATCATTTTCATAAAAATACTGCCTGTATGTAAATTGCAAGACATCTAACGGGAATACCTCATATATAAATAATAGTGAGTATCTAAGGCCACAGGTCTACACAAGTAGCCTGGGTCAAAATCCTGATACTTTAATTACAACATTAACATAAAAAGACGATAACAATCATGTGGCATGGACAAACCCCATGCTCACCAAATAAGGCAACAATGCCCACAAATAGTCTCAACATAAACAGCATAATAAAAGCAGAAAACATAAACAACAGTCAAATAACAGCAATCCACAACCAGCACCTCAGCATAATTAACAGCTCAGCTCTGGCCTCCTGCCACCTGAGCCCTCAACATTACCTGATCCTGAAATAAGCGTCCCCAAACGTGGGGTGAGATCTCTAACAAGAAATCTCAGTAAGACAAGGGGTCCTCAAGGAGTCTCCACCCCAAGCTCACTTACATGTGTAATATAAGTTCTAAAACAGTATTACAGTATAAGTTCTAAAATCATGCGATGCAGCAATTAATCATGTCATGTGTGCTTTCAAATCTACTGGCCAGAGAAATGTAGGAATACGTCTATGCCTACATGAGTACATGGATACTACCTGCACCTCACCCACATGCTTCTCCATCTTGTATGTACTACATACTCAGGATTGCCGTCTAGGTGGACACCACATGCATATCATAAATGCTCATTACATATAAACAGCTCAACAGCATTTCCAAAATAATCAAAGCATGTAACACAGCATGCATAAACCCATCCCCATGGGACATGGTGGAACATCAAAATGGCTAAACCGAGGACACGAAAGCTTACCTTGCAAGCTAGCTATCCAAGCCAAGAGTCCAACCATTCACTAGTCCACAAACAGCAGTATCACAATCTGATATGGACCATTAATAAGTCAATATAAATGCATCACAAGCATACAACTTCAAAGACTACGCCTTTCCCTTTACGTTTTACGTCTTAAGGCTTCCATCAAAGCCATAAGTCCTTAATCATGTGATTCTAACTTAGTTCATTAATTACAGAAGTTCAACTTCCTTAAACTAGGGTCCACACACACCCAATAGCTTACTGTTCATACAGTACAGCTACTGTCTGCGCAGAACCCAGGATATCCGGATATCAGAAGGGGCATATCCGGATATGTTATATCCGGATATCACACTGGACATATCCGGATATGTCATATCCGGATACCCAGATCCCATATCCGGATATCAATATCCGGATACCATATCCGGATACTGATATCCGGATATCTGTTCGACAAATATCCGGATATCTCACGACAGAATGCAGTTTCTGCATTTCGTGAATATCCAACTCAAAGATCCCTCTTTTATCACATGTACACGTTAAAGCATGCATCTTTAAGCATATACAAATTCATTTAGGTGTTGGTTACTTCATTTTAAGTATTTACATGCCAAGACACCAACTTTAAGCAAGATAAACTCATGATCATGGTGAGGTAACTTACCAAAGCTCAAAACAGAGGCAAGTTGTGCTCTTGGAGCTCTCCCAAGGTTCCTCAAACTCAGCCTAAGTAGGAGCACGAAAATGGCACGCCAAGGTGGGTTCTTGCACCACAAGGTGGCACTTTGAAGCTTACAATGACTACCACAAAGTAGCCATTACTAAAGCTCCAAACTCATGCTCACTAACTACACACACACAGCTGGAACAGAGGAGAAAACACCTCACACTCCCTCACCAAGCAAGCTCTCACAAGCACAAGGCACAAGGAGAAGAAACCAAAGAGAAAGGAAGCTCCTTGGCTCACAACAAGGGAGAAGAAGGTGACCAAGGGTGGCTGAAGGGTATTCAGAATATGGAGGCACGTAGGGAAGAGTTTTTGACCTAGGATCATGTGCCAACTAATGAATTTATAGAGGTTTGGCCACCTCGCGCAGTATTAGCCTTAATAGCAAAGTAAAAGATCTTGATCTCAAACTTTGGAATCTAGACCTACACATTTTTCTAAGATTTGTCATATTTTTATTTTATTTTTCGGAGCACCTTTCCGGTACGCGCTTTTCCATAGCCAGTATCAGTTCTGGCATCAGATTACGTCATTTTGACTTGAAACTTGTTTTACAAGTCCTACATAATATTCTAGTAATTATCATGCATTCGTTATAATTTTCCGGGATACTTTTCCGGTACGCATTTATACCGAGTAGCAGAACCGGTATCTGCGCTTTTCTTCCGAAAAGCGACTTTCAGCATTTTTACTCACTCAATATAATTATCTAAGCCCATTAATACTTATTAGGGTCAATTATGGAATTATTTCCTAATTATCATAATTAATTCACTAATTACCTTAATTAACGGTGCAGGTTCTTACATTCACCCCACCTTTTTAAGGATTTTGTCCTCAAAATCAGAAACATACCTGTCTCGAAAGTCGGGATACTGTCGGAGAAGCTCATCCTCTCGCTCCCAGGTACACTCCTCAGGAGTTCTTCCTGACCATTGCACTTTGACCATCGGAATGATCTTGCTCCTCAACTGCTTCTCGCCACGATCGAGAATCTTGAGTGGTCCGACGGGAGTCTTTAGGTTCTCCCGAACCTCCACATCATCCGGCTGCACCACGTGCGAAGGATCTGCTATGTACTTTCGAAGCTGAGACACGTGAAACACGTCGTGGATGTTGGCGAGGTTCGGAGGTAAGGCGAGTCGATAGGCAACTGGTCCTACTCTACCAAGGATCTGGTAGGGCCCTATGAATCGCGGGCTCAACTTCCTCACGCTGAGTGCCCGTCCAACACCGGTGACAGGTGAAAGTTTCACAAACACGTGCTCACCCTCACTGAACTCCAGTGGTCGATGCTTGACATCGTAGTAGCTTTTCTGGCGATTCTGCGCCTGCTTCAACTTTTCCCTGATCATTTGGATCTGTAGGGTAGTATCTTGGACAAAGTCCAAGCCGAAAAGCTCTTTATCTCCAACCTCAGACCAGCAAGTAGGAGTCCGACACCTCCTACCATACAGCGCCTCGTAGGGTGCCATGCCCAGACTAGCATGAAAACTGTTGTTGTACGAAAATTCAACCAACGGAAGGTACCTATCCCATGCAGAACCCTGCTCCAACGTGCAAGCTCTCAGCATGTCCTCCAATGTCTGGATGGTCCGCTCAGTCTGTCCGTCAGTCTGAGGGTGATAGGCGGTACTCAATCTCAACTGCGTACCAAAAGCCTCCTGCAGCGCCTCCCAGAACCGAGATGTGAACTTCGGGTCCCTATCACTGATGATACTCTCGGGCACCCCGTGAAGCCTCACAATCTCGCGGACATAAAGCTTGGCCAACTGCTCGGTAGTGAAGCTCACCTTCACTGGAAGAAAATGGGCAGACTTGGTCAATCTGTCCACAATGACCCAGATAGAGTCACAACCAGCCTGAGTTTTAGGCAGTCCCACCACGAAATCCATGGAAATACTCTCCCACTTCCACTGTGGAATCTCCAGAGGTTGAAGTTTACCAGACGGTTTCTGGTGCTCGATCTTTACTTTCTGGCAAATAAGACATTTGGACACGTAGACCGCTATGTCCTTCTTCATGCCCGGCCACCAAAAATTCCTTTTTAAGTCCTGGTACATTTTCGTGGCACCAGGGTGGATAGTGAACCGGCCCTTATGAGCCTCTGCCATAACCTCCTCGGTCAATGGCCCTCGAGGAATAACAATCCTCTTCTGGAACAACAATAAACCATCATCATTCCAAGACACACCGTCCTGGTTCTTCACGTAATCAAGGCATTCTCTTTGCACTTGCGCCTCTTTGATCTTTTCCATCAGTTCATTGATCACTTCTGCTGTCTCCATCTCAAGCAGTGCACCCCCAAACAAGGAGTTCACTCTCAAGTCTCTGAACTTCTCGATCACCTCGTAGTCGTTCATCATCAAGCTGGATAAGCTCACGGATTTCCGACTCAAAGCATCGGCTACCACATTGGCCTTGCCAGGATGGTACCTCAACTCAAAGTCGTAGTCCTTCAAGAACTCCATCCATCTTCGTTGTCTCATGTTCAACTCCTTCTGGTCAAACAGATACTTCAGGCTCTTGTGATCACTGAATACGGCAAACTTCATGCCAAACAGGTAATGCCTCCAAATCTTGAAAGCAAAAACAATAGCTGCCAACTCCAAGTCGTGAGTCGGGTAGTTCTCTTCATGAGGTTTCAACTGTCTCGAAGCGTAAGCAACTGCTTTCCCTTTCTGCATCAGCACACAGCCAAGTCCTTTACCAGAGGCATCGCAGTATAACTCGAATTGTTCCGCAGGATCAGGAAGAACTAACACTGGAGCAGTAGTCAGTCTCTCCTTCAACTCCTGGAAACATTCCTCACACTCATGTGTCCACACGAATGGAGTCTCCTTTCGGGTAAGGCGTGTCATCGGTAGCACCATCTTGGAGAATCCTTCTATGAACCTCCGATAGTAACCTGCCAAACCCAAGAAGCTTCTCACTTCTGTAACCGTCTTGGGCCTCTCCCAGTCCATCACGGCCTCAATCTTGTTAGGATCAACAGCAACTCCATTAGCAGAAATCACATGACCCAGAAATTTCACCGCCTTGAGCCAAAACTCGCATTTCGACGGCTTAGCATAAAGCTTTTTCTCTTTTAGCACTTGCAACACAATCTTCAAGTGCTCGGTATGCTCCTCCTCCGTCTTGGAGTAGATCAAGATGTCGTCAATGAAGACGATCACAAACTGATCCAGGTACGGTTGGAAAATTCTGTTCATGTAGTCCATAAACATTGCGGGTGCATTGGTGAGTCCAAACGGGATCACCAAGTACTCGTAGTGCCCGTACCTCGAGCGAAACGCAGTCTTTGGGACATCCTCCGGCTTTACCCGTATCTGATGATAACCGGACCGGAGATCAATCTTGGAATACACACAAGCACCCCTGAGCTGATCCAGCAAATCATCAATGCGTGGAAGAGGATACTTGTTCTTGATTGTCACCTTGTTCAACTGTCTGTAGTCGGTGCACAACCGCATGGTCCCATCTTTCTTTTTCACAAATATGACCGGTGCTCCCCAGGGAGACACACTCGGCCGAATAAAATCTTTTGCTGAAAGCTCCTCGATATGCTTCTTCAGCTCCGCCAACTCTGGTGGCGACATCCGGTATGGAGCCAACGATATAGGCCCCACACCAGGCAATAAGTCAATGGAGAACTCTATCTCCCTCTGTGGTGGAAACTCAGGAATCTCCTCAGGAAACACCTCGAGGAATTCCCTCACCACAGGAATGCCAGTGAGATCCTCCTGTGTCCCACTCACCAAACCTCCCAACATGACATAGCCAAATGCCCCTGCTCTCAAGGCCCTCCTCGCCTGCAGGACTGAAATGAACGGTGAGGAACTGGCTGTGGACCCACCCGGAGACATCACCACTTTCTTGGCACAGCAATCAATCATTGCACAATTTCTGGACAACCAATCCATGCCCAAAATAATCTGAAGGTTGGCCATCGGTAATCCTATCAGATCTACCGAGAAGTCACAGCCATCCCACTGAAACGCTACATCGCGATGAACAGTGGAGGTCAAACATTTTTCTCCGGTGGCGGTGGTAACCCGCATCGGTGGAGAAAGCACATCACTGGGCAACTCAAGCCCCACAGCAATAGGGGTAGCAACAAAAGAGTGCGTTGCCCCGGAATCAAACAAAACATCAACAGCTGATCCACCAATGGTAACAGTACCTCTGACCAGGTTCGGAGCTCTGTCCGACTGCTGACGATCAAGTGTGTAGACTCGTCCGGTGGTAGGTGGCACGGCTGGTGCCCCAGTAGGAACCATCTGCAATGGCACAGCCTGCACTGCAGCAACTCTTGCCGTCGGGCAATCTCTGGAGTAGTGGCCCTCCTTGCCACACTGGAAGCAAATCAGCTGACCGGTAGAACACGGCCCAAAGTGTGACTTCCCGCATCCAGAACATCTGGGAGCAGGAGGTCTAGCTGTGTTCCCCTGAGCAGCAGTCTTTCTGAACTGATTTGGCGCTTGCTTAGCCGCCAACGGTGGTTTGCCCTTGCCCTTGTTGGCAAAGTTCTTGTTCTTCCAGGGAGTAGAACCACCAGTGCTCTGTGGCACCTCAACCTTGGCCCTCTTGGCCTGACTCGCCCGGCAGTAATCCTCGATGTCGCGGCACTGCTGCACCAACGCTCCGAAGTCTCTCGAAGCAGAACCGGCGAGATGTCCAGCAATATCCTCATTAAGTCCCCTGCGGAACTTAGCAGCCAAAAATGTAGGAGTAGGCCTCGCCATCCTGAAGTGTGAAAACTTCACCAGCTCATTAAACTTGGCCAGGTACTCGTCAACAGACAACGAGCCCTGTACCAATCGGTCAAACTCTCCCTGCTTCCTCTCCTGTGAGTCATAAGGGAAGTACTGACCCAGGAAGCTCTCCTCGAAGAATGGCCATGTCATCACATGACCCTGCATCTCATAGACCTGAGACAGGTTGGTCCACCACTCATGGGCCTCGCCCTCCAGCATGTACGTGGCGAACAACAGCTTCTGCGGATCGGTGCACTGCATGATCCGGAAAATCTTGTCCAGCGCCTGTAGCCATCTGGCAGCAGCAATGGGATCATACGATCCGTCGAAGGTAGGTGGCTTATGCTTGCGGAAAGCATTCAGCCGGCGATCGATCTCGTCACGATCCTCAGCAAGAACGGGGATAGTCTGCATAGCCCCCGTCAAATGACTACCCTCGCCCATCTGGCTCTGGGTGTCCTCCTGTTGACTAGGCGGAGGTGGAGGCGGTGGCGGCGGTGGAGGTGGTGGAGGACCCTGGCCCGCAGCAGGACCAGCCCTCAACTCCTCCAACATGACTCTCATCATCGTCATGTTGGCCATCCGGTTCTCCTCCAGAACCTCTGCCGTGGTTTGCCGGTTCGCATCTCGAATAGCGTCCAGCATCGCCCGGTTTGCCAGCCTCATGGCTTCCTGGTCGGCTAGTCGGGCCGCCTGCATCTCAGCTAATGCAGCCAGGACAGGATCCGATTGATCCTCGCTTGTACTCGTGTTCCTCCTCGGTGGTACCATGACTCTGCACAAGTTACACAAAGAATGAGTTGATCAGGCCCACGCCATGTGGTCACATATGCATTATCATTATACACACCAGTCAGAGAGAACACAAAGTAGACACGCAACGACTCATCCTAAGTTATTGCAATACATACAGGCTTTTCCCTAGAAAGTGCTCTGATACCATAAAATGTAACAGCCCGTGTTAACCCGGTCTGTTAACACACTATCGTATTAAGCCACGCTTAATAAAAATGCGGAATAACTTTTTCTTTAATTCAATTATGACGTCATTAACTTAAACAACTTGATTACTTAATCATTTTCATAAAAATACTGCCTGTATGTAAATTGCAAGACATCTAACGGGAATACCTCATATATAAATAATAGTGAGTATCTAAGGCCACAGGTCTACACAAGTAGCCTGGGTCAAAATCCTGATACTTTAATTACAACATTAACATAAAAAGACGATAACAATCATGTGGCATGGACAAACCCCATGCTCACCAAATAAGGCAACAATGCCCACAAATAGTCTCAACATAAACAGCATAATAAAAGCAGAAAACATAAACAACAGTCAAATAACAGCAATCCACAACCAGCACCTCAGCATAATTATCAGCTCAGCTCTGGCCTCCTGCCACCTGAGCCCTCAACATTACCTGATCCTGAAATAAGCGTCCCCAAACGTGGGGTGAGATCTCTAACAAGAAATCTCAGTAAGACAAGGGGTCCTCAAGGAGTCTCCACCCCAAGCTCACTTACATGTGTAATATAAGTTCTAAAATAGTATTACAGTATAAGTTCTAAAATCATGCGATGCAGCAATTAATCATGTCATGTGTGCTTTCAAATCTACTGGCCATAGAAATGTAGGAATACGTCTATGCCTACATGAGTACATGGATACTACCTGCACCTCACCCACATGCTTCTCCATCTTGTATGTACTACATACTCAGGATTGTCGTCTAGGTGGACACCACATGCATATCATAAATGCTCATTACATATAAACAGCTCAACAGCATTTCCAAAATAATCAAAGCATGTAACACAGCATGCATAAACCCATCCCCATGGGACATGGTGGAACATCAAAATGGCTAAACCGAGGACACGAAAGCTTACCTTGCAAGCTAGCTATCCAAGCCAAGAGTCCAATCACTCACTAGTCCACAAACAGCAGTATCACAATCTGATATGGACCATTAATAAGTCAATATAAATGCATCACAAGCATACAACTTCAAAGACTACGCCTTTCCTTTACGTTTTACGTCTTAAGGCTTCCATCAAAGCCATAAGTCCTTAATCATGTGATTCTAACTTAGTTCATTAATTACAGAAGTTCAACTTCCTTAAACTAGGGTCCACACACACCCAATAGCTTACTGTTCATACAGTACAACTACTGTCTGCGCAGAACCCAGGATATCCGGATATCAGAAGGGGCATATCCGGATATGTCATATCCGGATATCACACTGGACATATCCGGATATGTCATATCCGGATACCCAGATCCCATATCCGGATATCAATATCCGGATACCATATCCGGATACTGATATCCGGATATCTGTTCGACAAATATCCGGATATCTCACGACAGAATGCAGTTTCTGCATTTCGTGAATATCCAACTCAAAGATCCCTCTTTTATCACATGTACACGTTAAAGCATGCATCTTTAAGCATATACAAGTTCATTTAGGTGTTGGTTACTTCATTTTAAGTATTTACATGCCAAGACACCAACTTTAAGCAAGATAAACTCATGATCATGGTGAGGTAACTTACCAAAGCTCAAAACAGAGGCAAGTTGTGCTCTTGGAGCTCTCCCAAGGTTCCTCAAACTCAGCCTAAGTAGGAGCACGAAAATGGCACACCAAGGTGGGTTCTTGCACCACAAGGTGGCACTTTGAAGCTTACAATGACTACCACAAAGTAGCCATTACTAAAGCTCCAAACTCATGCTCACTAACTACACACACACAGCTGGAACAGAGGAGAAAACACCTCACACTCCCTCACCAAGCAAGCTCTCACAAGCACAAGGCACAAGGAGAAGAAACCAAAGAGAAAGGAAGCTCCTTGGCTCACAACAAGGGAGAAGAAGGTGACCAAGGGTGGCTGAAGGGTATTCAGAATATGGAGGCACGTAGGGAAGAGTTTTTGACCTAGGATCATGTGCCAACTAATGAATTTATAGAGGTTTGGCCACCTCGCGCAGTATTAGCCTTAATAGCAAAGTAAAAGATCTTGATCTCAAAATTTGGAATCTAGACCTACACATTTTTCTAAGATTTGTCATATTTTTATTTTATTTTTCGGAGCACCTTTCCGGTACGCGCTTTTCCATAGCCAGTATCAGTTCTGGCATCAGATTACGTCATTTTGACTTGAAACTTGTTTTACAAGTCCTACATAATATTCTAGTAATTATCATGCATTCGTTATAATTTTCCGGGATACTTTTCCGGTACGCATTTATACCGAGTAGCAGAACCGGTATCTGCGCTTTTCTTCCGAAAAGCGACTTTCAGCATTTTTACTCACTCAATATAATTATCTAAGCCCATTAATACTTATTAGGGTCAATTATGGAATTATTTCCTAATTATCATAATTAATTCACTAATTACCTTAATTAACGGTGCGGGTTCTTACACGGGAGGCTCTCCCAAATCCTTTTTTTCCATTCCTAGGGCTTGAACTCGAGACCTCTGGTTAAGGGCCCAGACTCCTTACCATCTGTGCCAAAGGAGTTTGGTCTAAGGTCGGACTTTTTAATTGGAGCTTGAGGCCTTTTTATTAAATGAGCTTTTATACAAGTTCAAGACTCATTCCAAAAATCAATTTTGTACTTGTAAACTCATGTCTTAACGGGACATGCCAAAGGCCCCTGATTCGTTTACCACCCCTACTCACACACAGATCATATTTATCTTTGTTTTCATGCAATTAGGATATACTTCGAATTCACATTTGAATATTAGAATATGATGTCGAGAAAACCTTTTGTTCACAGTTATAATTGAATTGGAAAAAGTTCAGCTATTGTTTTATTGCTTTGGTTAATGAAAGATTGTGAATGAAAACGATCATTGGACAAAGTATTCGAGCACACATCAACAACGAGTCCAATTTTTCACCAAAAATGAATTATTCCAATTTTACACAGAAAATAGTATATTACAATAGTTAAATAAAACAGATAAAATACTATTATAAAACAAGACAAAAATGACAGAAATAACACAAAATAAGTATAGTGGTTCAGCTATGGTGGCCTATATCTATTGTAATGAGTTTTCTTCCCCTATCTTAGTTGTGATCAAGGAGGGGATTCCCTTCAATATAAACATTACATAGCAAATTGTTTTTCCCACAATCAATGAAATCAGATAATTTGTTGCCCTTTTTATAGCTATATTAGATAAATGAGTAATTAAATCCCCTAATGTATCCTTATTAATATCTCCAACACTCCCCTTCTAAGTTGAGTGGAAGATGTCAATCAAGCCCAATTTTCCAATGATATTTTGAATCATTTCCTGAAAAAAATGTTGTTCCATTGCAATATGTTTAGTTCTCTTATGAAATATTAGATTGGATATGATATGAATAGTTGCTTGGTTATCACAATACAACTTAATAGGGAACTTTATTTGCTTCAAGGTGAGATCAAACAAGAGATCTTCAAGTCAAATGAGCTCTTTGGTAGCTGAGGCCATAACATGATATCGACTTCAGCTCCAAAAAGAGTTACTACACTTTGTCTTTTACTTTTTCAAGTAATATAGTTGCCTCCAACAAAGGCGCAAAACCTAAGGTAGATCATCAGTATACCTAACAATATCAGTGTGGTTATTCCTTTTCAATCATATGCCTTTTCCTAGACAAGACTTCTAGTATCTAAGTATCTATTATGCTAGATTAATGTGATCTTGTGTTAGTTTATACATGAATTGACAAATGTAGCTTATCGAATAGGAGATATCCGATCTATTTATGGTGAGATAAAATAATTTGCCAATAATTCTTTGAAATTGTCTTGGATTAGATACAAGAGTAGAGGTGTTCTCTAACTTACATTTATAGTCCAATACATATTACCTTTGTGAGATGAACAAACTTTATGGGATTCAACAATTTCAATTCGTAAGAAATACTTTAGGCGCCCCAAGTCCTTAATGTCAAAAGTCATATTGAGATACTTCTTCAATTTAACTATCTTATATTACTCTTTAAAATAACTATATCTTTCATATAGATAAATACAATAATAATGTTTCCATCCTAGTGTTACACAAATAAGGTGTAGTTTGACTTACTTTGGAAGAACCAAAATGCAGCGAGAGCCTTGCTAAACTTAATTTCCATACCAGGCACGATGAGATTGCTTTGGACCATATATAGCTCGCTTTAGTTTGAAAACTTTACCAAGTTGAGACTCAAGAGGATAACCTGGAGGTATGTCCATGTACACTTACTCTTCATGTTATCTGTGCAAAAAGATATTTTTAACATCCATTTGGAAGAGTGGCCATCCATGATTGACGACAATTAATACAAGGACCTTTATTGTGTTCATTTTTGCTACTAGTGCAAAGGTCTCAGTGTAATCTATACCATAAGTATGAGCATATCCTTTAAAAATAAGATGAGCTTTGTATCATTCAAATGAACCATCACTTTGATATTTGATTTTATAAATCTACCTGACACGAAAAGTGTCCTTGCTTTGGGAAGAGTCACAATTTCCAAAGTGTGGTTTTTATCAAGAGCAACAAATTCATCCTTCATAGGTGTTTGCCATTTTGAAATTGAGTTTGCTTCTTCAAAGGTGATAGGTTCATGAAGCTTATCAATAAAGGTTAGTGTAAGAACCCGCACCGCTAATTAAGGTAATTAGTAAACTAATTATGATAATTAGGAAATAATTCCATAATTGACCTTAATAATTATTAATGGGCTTAGATAATTATATTGAGTGAGTAAAAATGCTGAAAGTCGCTTTTTGGAAGAAAAGCGCAGATACCGGTTCTGCTACTCGGTATAAATGCGTACCGGAAAAGTATCCCGGAAAATTATAACGAACGCATGATAATTACTAGAATATTATGTAGGACTTGTAAAACAAGTTTCAAGTCAAAATGACGTAATCTGATGCCAGAACTGATACTGGCTATGGAAAAGCGCGTACCGGAAAGGTGCTCCGAAAAATAAAATAAAAATATGACAAATCTTAGAAAAATGCGTAGGTCTAGAATCCGAAGTTTGGGATCAATATCTTTTACTTTGCGATTAAGGCTAATACTGCGCGATTAGTGGCTTGTGCCTATAAATACTAAACTTGCACACAACCCTAGGCCATACTATTTCTTCTACGTGGGTTTTGGGTGGCTGAAGGGAGGTGGCTGCTGTCCATTGCTTCTCCTTCACCAAGTCTTCACCTTTTCTTCTTCTTTCACACTCAAACACTTGGGGAGGGTGAGAGTTAACCTTGGGGCTGCATTGTGGCCATCATTCTGAGTTGAGAAAGCTGTGTGTGTGTAGTTAGTGAGCATGAGTTTGGAGCTTTAGTGATGGCTACCTTGTGGTAGTCATTGTGAGCTTCAAAGTGCCTTCTTGTGGTGCAAGAACCCATCTTGAAGTGCCATTTTCGTGCTCCTACTTAGGCTGAGTTTGAGGAACCTTGGGAGAGCTCCAAGAGCACACCTTGCCTCTGTTTTGAACTTTGGTAAGTTATCTCACCATGATCATGAGTTTATGATGCTTAAAGTTGGTGTCTTGGCATGTAAAAAGTTAAAATGAAGTAACCAACACCCAAATGAACTTGTATATGCTTAAAGATGCATGCTTTAACGTGTTGAAGTGTTAAAAATGGAACCTTGGAAGGATATCTTCGCGAAATGCAGAAACTGCATTCTGCGAAATATCCTGATATCTCGAGTGAGATATCCGGATATGGGATATCCTGATATCTCGAGTGAGATATCCGGATATGGGATATCCTGATATCTCGAGTGAGATATCCGGATATGGGATATCCTGATATCTCGAGTGAGATATCCGGATATGGGATATCCTGATATTCTGAGGGAGATATCCGGATATTGGATATCCTGATATTTCGAGTGAGATATCCTGATATGGGATATCCTGATATTTCGAGTGCGATATCCTGATATGGGATATCCTGATATTTCCAATGAGATATCCTGATACGGGATATCCTGATATTTCCAATGAGATATCCGGATATTCTGGGATTTCGAAGAGCAGTAGCTTTACTGTGCATACAGTAAGTAATTGGGGGGTTTGTGGACCCTAGATTAAGGAAGTTAGGCTTCTGTAATTAATGAACTAAGTCAGAATCACATGATTAAGGGCTTATGGCTTTGTTGGAAGCCTTAAGACGTAAAACGTAAAGGAAAGGCGTAATCTTTAAGTTGTATGCTTGTGATACATGATTATTGATGTATTATTGGTCCATATCAGATTGTGATACTGCTGTTTGTGGACTTGTGAGTGGTTGGACTCTTGGCTTGGGTAGCTAGCTTGCAAGGTAAGATTTCGTGTCCTCGGTTTAGCCATTTTGATGTTCCACCATGTCCCATGGGGATGGGTTTATGCATGCTGTGTTACATGCTTTGATTATTTTGGAAATGCTGTTGAGCTGTTTATATGTAATGAGCTATTATGATATGCATGTGGTGTCCACCTAGACGGCAATCCTGAGTATGTAGTACATACAAGATGGAGAAGCATGTGGGTGAGGTGCAGGTATTATCCATGTACTCATGTAGGCATAGACGTATTCCTACATTTCTCTGGCCAGTAGATTTGAAAGCACACATGACATGATTAATTGCTGCATCGCATGATTTTAGAACTTATACTGTAATACTGTTTTTGAACTTATATTACACATGTAAGTGAGCTTGGGGTGGAGACTCCTTGAGGACCCCTTGTCTTACTGAGATTTCTTGTTAGAGATCTCACCCCACGTTTGGGGACGCTTATTTCAGGATCAGGTAATGTTGAGGGCTCAGGTGGCAGGAGGCCAGAGTTGAGCTGATTGATGATATGCTGACTGCTGTTATGCTATTTCTACTGTTGTTTATGTTTTCTGCTTTAATTATGCTAAGTTTATGTTGAGACTATTTGTGGGCATTGTTGCCTTATTTGGTGAGCATGGGGTTTGTCCATGCCACATGATTGTTATCGTCTTTTTATGTTGATGTTGTAATTAAAGTATCAGGATTTTGACCCAGGCTACTTGTGTAGACCTGTGGCTTTAGATACTCACTTATATTTATGTACGAGGTATTCAGTTAGTTGTCTTGCAATTTACATACAGGCAGTATTTTTATGAAAATGATTAAGTAATCAAGTTGGTTAAGTTAATGACGTCATAATTGAATTAAAGAAAAAGTTATTCCGCATTTTAATTAAGCGTGGCTTAATACGATAGTGTGTTAACAGACCGGGTTAACACGGGCTGTTACATTTTATGGTATCAGAGCACTTTCTAGGGAAAAGCCTGTATGTATTGCAATAACTTAGGATGTGTCGTTGCGTGTCTACTTTGTGTTCTCTCTGACTGGTGTGTGTGATGATAATGCATTTGTGACCACATGGCGTGGGCCTGATCAACTCATTCGTTGTGTAACTTGTGCAGAGTCATGGTACCACCGAGGAGGAACACGAGTACAAGCGAGGATCAATCGGATCCTGTCCTGGCTGCATTAGCTGAGATGCAGGCGGCCCGACTAGCCGACCAGGAAGCCACGAGGCTGGCAAACCGGGCAATGCTGGACGCAATTAGAGATGCGAACCGGCAAACCACGGCAGAGGTTCTGGAGGAGAACCGGATGGCCAACATGACGATGATGAGGGTCATGTTGGAGGAGCTGAGGGCTGGTCCTGCTGCGGGCCAGGGTCCTCCACCACCTCCACCGCCGCCACCGCCTCCACCTCCGCCTAGTCAACAGGAGGACACCCAGAGCCAGATGGGCGAGGGTAGTCATTTGACGGGGGCTATGCAGACTATCCCCGTTCTTGCTGAGGATCGTGACGAGATCGATCGCCGGCTGAATGCTTTCCGCAAGCATAAGCCACCTACCTTCGACGGATCATATGATCCCATTGCTGCTGCCAGATGGTTACAGGCGCTGGACAAGATTTTCCGGATCATGCAGTGCACCGATCCGCAGAAGCTGCTGTTCGCCACATACATGCTGGAGGGCGAGGCCCATGAGTGGTGGACCAACCTGTCTCAGGTCTATGAGATGCAAGGTCATGTGATGACATGGCCATTCTTCGAGGAGAGCTTCCTGGGTCAGTACTTCCCTTATGACTCACAGGAGAGGAAGCAGGGGGAGTTTGACCGGTTGGTGCAGGGCTCGTTGTCTGTCGACGAGTACCTGGCCAAGTTTAATGAACTGGTCAAGTTCTCTCATTTTCGCATGGCGAGGCCTACTCCTACATTCTTGGCGGCCAAGTTCCGGAGGGGACTTAATGAGGATATTGCTGGACATCTCGCTGGTTCTGCTTCGAGAGACTTCGGAGCGTTGGTGCAGCAGTGCCGCGACATCGAGGACTACTGCCAGGCGAGTCAGGCCAAGAGGGCCAAGGTTGAGGTGCCACAGAGCGCTGGTGGTTCTACTCCCTGGAAGAACAAGAAATTTGCCAACAAGGGCAAGGGTAAACCACCATTGGCGGCTAAGCAAGCGCCAAATCAGTTCAGGAAGACTGCTGCTTCGGGGAACGCCGCTAGACCTCCTGCTCCCAGATGTTCTGGATGCGGGAAGTCACATTTTGGGCCGTGCTCTACCGGTCAGCTGATTTGCTTCCAGTGTGGCAAGGAGGGCCACTACTCGAGAGATTGCCCGACGGCGAGAGTTGCTGCAGTGCAGGCTGTGCCATTGCAGATGGTTCCTACTGGGGCACCAGCCGTGCCACCTACCACCGGACGAGTCTACACACTTGATCGTCAGCAGTCGGACAGAGCTCCGAACCTGGTCAGAGGTACTGTTACCATTGGTGGATCAGCTATTGATGTTTTATTTGATTCCGGGGCAACGCACTCTTTTGTTGCTACCCCTATTGCTGTGGGGCTTGAGTTGCCCAGTGATGTGCTTTCTCCACCGATGCGGGTTACCACCGCCACCGGAGAAAAATGTTTGACCTCCACTGTTCATCGCGATGTAGCGTTTCAGTGGGATGGCCGTGACTTCTTGGTAGATCTGATAGGATTACCGATGGCCAACCTTCAAATTATTCTGGGCATGGATTGGTTGTCCAGAAACTGTGCAATGATTGACTGTTGTGCCAAGAAAGTGGTGATGTCTCCGGGTGGGTCCACAGCCAGTTCCTCACCGTTCATTTCAGTCCTGCAGGCGAGGAGGGCCTTGAGAGCAGGGGCATTTGGCTATGTCATGTTGGGAGGTTTGGTGAGTGGGACACAGGAGGATCTCACTGGCATTCCTGTGGTGAAGGAGTTCCTCGAGGTGTTTCCTGAGGAGATTCCTGAGTTTCCACCACAGAGGGAGATAGAGTTCTCCATCGACCTATTGCCTGGTGTGGGGCCTATATCGTTGGCTCCATACCGGATGTCGCCACCAGAGTTGGCGGAGCTGAAGAAGCATATCGAGGAGCTTTCAGCGAAAGACTTTATTCGGCCGAGTGTGTCTCCCTGGGGAGCACCGGTCATTTTTGTAAAAAAGAAAGATGGGACCATGCGGTTGTGCACCGACTACAGACAGTTGAACAAGGTAACAATCAAGAACAAGTACCCTCTTCCACGCATTGATGATTTGCTGGATCAGCTCAGGGGTGCTTGCGTGTATTCCAAGATCGACCTCCGGTCCGGTTACCACCAGATACGGGTAAAGCCGGAGGATGTCCCAAAGACAGCGTTTCGCTCGAGGTACGGGCACTACGAGTACTTGGTGATTCCGTTTGGACTCACCAATGCACCCGCAGTGTTCATGGACTACATGAACAGGATCTTCCAGCCGTACCTGGATCAGTTTGTGATCGTCTTCATTGACGACATCTTGATCTACTCCAAGACGGAGGAGGAGCATACCGAGCACTTGAAGATTGTGTTGCAAGTGCTAAAAGAGAAAAAGCTTTATGCTAAGCCGTCGAAATGCGAGTTTTGGCTCAAGGCGGTTAAATTTCTGGGTCATGTGATTTCTGCTAATGGAGTTGCAGTTGATCCTAACAAGATTGAGGCCGTGATGGATTGGGAGAGGCCCAAGACGGTTACAGAAGTGAGAAGCTTCTTGGGTTTGGCAGGTTACTATCGGAGGTTCATAGAAGGATTCTCCAAGATGGTGCTACCGATGACTCGCCTTACCCGAAAGGAGACTCCATTCGTGTGGACACATGAGTGTGAGGAATGTTTCCAGGAGTTGAAGGAGAGACTGACTACTGCTCCTGTGTTAGTCCTTCCTGATCCTGCGGAGCAATTCGAGTTATACTGCGATGCCTCTGGTAAAGGACTTGGCTGTGTGCTGATGCAGAAAGGGAAAGCGGTTGCTTACGCTTCAAGACAGTTAAAACCTCATGAGGAGAACTACCCGACTCACGACTTGGAGTTGGCAGCCATTGTTTTTGCTTTCAAGATTTGGAGGCATTACCTGTTTGGCATGAAGTTTGCTGTATTCAGTGATCACAAGAGCCTGAAGTATCTGTTTGACCAGAAGGAGTTGAACATGAGACAGCGTAGATGGATGGAGTTCTTGAAGGACTACGACTTTGAGTTGAGGTACCATCCTGGCAAGGCCAATGTGGTAGCCGATGCCTTGAGTCGGAAATCCGTGAGCTTATCCAGTTTAATGATGAACGACTACGAGGTGATCGAAAAGTTCAGAGACTTGAGAGTGAACTCCTTGTTTGGGGGTGCACTGCTTGAGTTAGAAACAGCAGAAGTGATTAATGAGCTGATGGAAAAGATCAAAGAGGCGCAAGTGCAAAGAGAGTGCCTTGATTACGTAAAGAACCAGGACGGTGTGTCTTGGAACGAGGATGGATTGCTGCTGTTCCAGAAGAGGATTGTTATTCCTCGAGGGCCATTGACCGAAGAGGTTATGGCAGAGGCTCATAAGGGCCGGTTTACTATTCACCCTGGTGCCACAAAAATGTACCAGGACCTAAAGAGGAATTTTTGGTGGCCGGGCATGAAGAAGGACATAGCGGTCTACGTGTCCAAGTGCCTTATTTGTCAGAAAGTAAAGATCGAGCACCAGAAACCGTCTGGTAAACTTCAACCTCTGGAGATTCCACAGTGGAAGTGGGAGAGTATTTCCATGGACTTCGTGGTGGGATTGCCCAAAACTCAGGCTGGTTGTGACTCTATCTGGGTCATA
Organism: Gastrolobium villosum; assembly: GCA_032173675.1. Classification (NCBI taxonomy): domain Eukaryota; kingdom Viridiplantae; phylum Streptophyta; class Magnoliopsida; order Fabales; family Fabaceae; genus Gastrolobium; species Gastrolobium villosum. The sequence continues at coordinate 28,463 of JAVKPL010006749.1, forward strand.
GTGGACAGATTGACCAAGTCTGCCCATTTTCTTCCAGTGAAGGTGAGCTTCACTACAGAGCAGTTGGCCAAGCTATATGTCCGCGAGATTGTGAGGCTTCACGGGGTGCCCGAGAGTATCATCAGTGATAGGGACCCGAAGTTCACATCTCGGTTCTGGGAGGCGCTGCAGGAGGCTTTTGGTACGCAGTTGAGATTGAGTACCGCCTATCACCCTCAGACTGACGGACAGACTGAGCGGACCATCCAGACATTGGAGGACATGCTGAGAGCTTGCACGTTGGAGCAGGGTTCTGCATGGGATAGGTACCTTCCGTTGGTTGAATTCTCATACAACAACAGTTTTCATGCTAGCCTGGGCATGGCACCCTACGAGGCGCTGTACGGTAGGAGGTGTCGGACTCCTACTTGCTGGTCTGAGGTTGGAGATAAAGAGCTATTCGGCTTGGACTTTGTTCAAGATACTACCCTAGATTAAGGAAGTTAGGCTTCTGTAATTAATGAACTAAGTCAGAATCACATGATTAAGGGCTTATGGCTTTGTTGGAAGCCTTAAGACGTAAAACGTAAAGGAAAGGCGTAATCTTTAAGTTGTATGCTTGTGATACATGATTATTGATGTATTATTGGTCCATATCAGATTGTGATACTGCTTTTTGTGGACTTGTGAGTGGTTGGACTCTTGGCTTGGGTAGCTAGCTTGCAAGGTAAGCTTTTGTGTCCTCGGTTTAGCCATTTTGATGTTCCACCATGTCCCATGGGGATGGGTTTATGCATGCTGTGTTACATGCTTTGATTATTTTGGAAATGCTGTTGAGCTGTTTATATGTAATGAGCTATTATGATATGCATGTGGTGTCCACCTAGACGGCAATCCTGAGTATGTAGTACATACAAGATGGAGAAGCATGTGGGTGAGGTGCAGGTAGTATCCATGTACTCATGTAGGCATAGACGTATTCCTACATTTCTCTGGCCAGTAGATTTGAAAGCACACATGACATGATTAATTGCTGCATCGCATGATTTTAGAACTTATACTGTAATACTGTTTTTAGAACTTATATTACACATGTAAGTGAGATTGGGGTGGAGACTCCTTGAGGACCCCTTGTCTTACTGAGATTTCTTGTTAGAGATCTCACCCCACGTTTGGGGACGCTTATTTCAGGATCAGGTAATATTGAGGGCTCAGGTGGCAGGAGGCCAGAGTTGAGCTGATTGATGATATGCTGACTGCTGTTATGCTATTTCTACTGTTGTTTATGTTTTCTGCTTTAATTATGCTAAGTTTATGTTGAGACTATTTGTGGGCATTGTTGCCTTATTTGGTGAGCATGGGGTTTGTCCATGCCACATGATTGTTATCGTCTTTTTATGTTGATGTTGTAATTAAAGTATCAGGATTTTGACCCAGGCTACTTGTGTAGACCTGTGGCTTTAGATACTCACTTATATTTATGTACGAGGTATTCAGTTAGTTGTCTTGCAATTTACATACAGGCAGTATTTTTATGAAAATGATTAAGTAATCAAGTTGGTTAAGTTAATGACGTCATAATTGAATTAAAGAAAAAGTTATTCCGCATTTTAATTAAGCGTGACTTAATACGATAGTGTGTTAACAGACCGGGTTAACACGGGCTGTTACAACTGCCACTATGGACATCCCATATATCAACATACTTCACCCTCCATGGGACACATCTTATGTACACCAAGAGTACACTTCCATATGAGTTTCTTGGATTCTAATACTTATGACTTGCATAAGCATGTTAGAATAAAAAATATATTAGATTATTAATAAAAGAGAATAACTATGGAAGCGAAATGATGTCTGCCTGTGTTAATGTTTCGAATAGTGTTTACATTCAATAATCAATACGTGTTAAGAGCTTTATCATTCACACTATATTTTTTTGTATGGCAATAAAGCAGTGTTTGTAACACGAAACTAGGTACATTTTCATGGTATAATATTTAGATTTGGAGAAAAGAATGCTCAGATATTTCTGATAATTAAAATCATATAATCCTCATTGAAATGAAAGAATATTACAACTTGAAACAAATTTGTTATTGTAGACGCATCTTAACATATTCCACCCTTTCACCTCATCACCCGAATGAGAAAAAATGGAACTAGTGATAATCAATTAGTCCATGAAGAATGCCAAAAAGGGCCATTTAAACTGGGAACAAAAAATAAATAAAAAATAACGGATTCAAAATGTTAAGACCACAAATTGTAGTGAATATTTAGCACTTGGGAAGATCTGCTGGAGGTGGAAGCAGTTTCTGATGTGGAAGCTTTCCATCTAATACAACCCAAGCCATCCTTAAACCCCAGCTCGTGTGAATTTCAAGATGGCAATGCATGAACCATACCCCTGCTCACATAATTTACAGTATAATCCGTAAGTTCAAATCAAATCACCAAAACAATGAAAAAAAATTAGCCCTCTTATGTCCAATGTCTTTTATTATATGTTTTAATTCGAAATTATATTTGCAGAGTCTTGCATGCCATATTATTGCTAATTAGATAAATCTAGTGAGAATTTGTTCGAATTTATGAACAATAATCCATTGGTTATGAATAAGAAGATGGTTAATAAAGAAAAAAGAAAAGGGAAGATGAAGAGGTGTGTGGGTATTAATAAGTCCCACATTGGACAAGTAGTAAGAATTGAGAGAGTTTATAAGCTTCCACCTCACTCTACTAAATTGACCCTTTGGGTCACTACACATTTTGTGGAGGGTGAGGAGATAGGTGGGCTTTGGTCCACCGTATGCGGAGTCATCCGGTTCGGAAATATATCCGTTACTTCCCTCCAAAATTTCGAACCCAAACGTTTCTACCACCAATTTTTTGGACAGTTTTTAACCGAAATCCGTTCTATACTGAGAGACATATGTCCATCGACCTTTGGCATCAATGAGAGGGCAAATTGTCTTAACGAGACACGTTATGTGGGCTCGAATTTTATTCCTCTTCTGACATATCATTCTGTCTATTTCATCATCATGTTCTGTTTAATCTTCTGATTCCAAGTAAGTCTGTTTTTAATATTTATAATTACACAATGATAATTCTGATCATCTACCCTTTCTATTCTTTCTATGGGTTCAGACCTTGAGTGATTTAATATCACCCATTGTCTTTTATAACAGAATTATCATTCCTCAATTTTAATCTAATATGCATCGCTTTGATTAGCAAAAATAATTTCCTTTTGACTTGTTTAAGGTTATATTATTTATCACAACTACGTTGGACAAAGTAGCCATTTTTGTGGTGAATGACAAAGTGGTGGTTTCAAATAGCTATGATGTTCCAAAATGGTAACAAGAGATGTTATTACTCATACCTGGGTTATCTGCTAAGAAACGAATGGCGACCCATCCACCAGAAGGGACTCCCACTGTGTTTCTTTCAATTGGGTCAACAAGATTGAAGTTTGCAGGGTCCTTATTTGGATCAAAGTTGCCAAATCCTTGGCCAACAACAAAGAAGTTAAAACCATGCAAATGGAGAGGGTGACTTTCAGCACCAAGAATGCTGGTGTCCTTCATCACTAGTTCTACACTTGTGTTGAATGGAAGGACCACCAACTTTGTCCCATTGCTCACCATTGTGTTGTTTGGTGGATTCCCTGTATAGTTGAATTGAATCAATGGACTACTTGGAAAGTTTGGTGAGTAAACTTCATTGGATTGACCAAAGAAATGGGCTTGAAGAAGTGCAGTTGTTGGGAGTGTGAAAGATACATTATTCACTGATGCTGCAAACTTTGTTCCATTTGGTCCTTGACATGTTTTGTTATGCTGGCAGGGATTTGTACCAAGTCCTACTGTGAAGAAAAAGTGTCTATCAACTTTCAAGGGAACATTAGCAGGAAACTGAGAGCTTGCAAGGCTACGAAGCTTGTTGGTGAAAGTTGTTGCAAAAGAAGTGTCATTAAGGGCAGGGAGGATTGGCTTAAAGAGTGAAAGCTTTTTCATTGAAGTTGTTGAATGAAGAGAGTTTGATGGAACTTCATATTCAAGGATACCAGCAACAGTTGAGTTGTCAAAAGTTCCCTGGCCAGTCACATATGGTGTAGCACTCATGAAGAATGTGGCATTGGGGTTGTAGGATTTGGTTTTGAGAAGAACATTAGTGGTTTGTCCTGGAGCAATCAGAATAGTGTCTGTCTCAAATGGTTTAACATAAATTGCATCTACTTCAACGACTGTGAGGGTGTGATTTGCAATGCTGAAGAAGAGTTCATCATTGAGCGCAGCATTGATCAAACGGAGAAGGTATGTCTTCCCAAGCTTGACCTTTAGCTTGAATGTATCTGCAAAAGACCAATATTTTCATATAGAATCAAAACATATCCAATTTTAATTCATAAGGACGTGGTTAAGTAAACGGGGGCGAACTGGAGCAGTGGTAAAACTGTTCCTTCATGACTGAAAGGTCATGGTTCGAATCCAGGAAACGGCCTCTTTGCAATTATGTAAGGGTAAGGCTTTCGGGTTTAACAGGGAGTGATTTTGTTTTGAAGGGTGTGGTTAAGTGTTACTCTTCATGATTTTAGGAGTTTAGCCACTAGTAACCACATAACATGGGGTATTCTCAAGTTACTTTTTTTTTTTATTATCACTTGATACCTTTAGCAGAGCAGTTATATAATGGCCCTGGAAGTCCATTAATAGTGTAGGCATCAGAGACATTTGGTCCTCCACCTGTTTGCAATGCTTGTTTTATGACAGCCTCAGGATCTTCATTCCGCCATTCTCCTGAAAATTGTCATTAATATATCAAAGTAAGGTCAGTGCTTAGTAAATGCAGGTAGTATAGGGACATTATGGAATGATGTCAATAACATTCTCATTACCAAAGATTATGGGAACTTCCTTGTAAGGTTTGGTAAAAGGATATGGAACTCCATGCTTTGGAAGAATGATGAGAGGACCATAGACAGAAGATCTTAACCATGAAATGTGAGCATGCCAAAAGAGAGTGCCTCTTTGGCCAACGATGGTGTAATTGTAGACATAACTTTGTCCTTTTTGAATAGGGCACTGAGTCACATATGCAGGTCCATCAGCCCATCCTGATTGAAGCTGTCTAATGCCATGCCTATTTGGAACATAACCAACTATTTTCAACACATGAAAGTTCAATTTACAAATTAATGTTCAATTTCTTTTATAAACTAAATTACTTTACCAATGGATGGAGATGTTGTTGTGAACATGGTTAACCACTTTGATAAGAAGACGATCACCCTCCCTAGCAACAATGCGTGGCCCAGGAAACTGACCATTCACTGTGACCATGCTCTTTGTGTGGCATAGTCTTGATACATTTTGGTACTTTATCTACATCACAAAACCAAGCCATTAAGATACAAAGCAAACAGATACATGTGAAAATAAACTAAAAGAATGTGAAATTCAAATGGTTTATTTTTGAAAAATAAGGTAGCTTTAAGATAAAGGTATCAAGTTCTTTAGAGAAGTACATCAAAATGGTAGTGCCTTGTAATGCCACCATGTGCAAGCTGAGGGATGGTGATCAGAGAGAAGAGAAGCATTGCTGAAAATGGAAACGATTGAAGAAGTGGAAGGCCCATATTTATGAGTTGTAGAGAGTGGAAGAGAGAAAGTGTGATCTTTCAATACACAGTTTGTTTGAGTTTGAACTGTGGATGCAACAGAGCTTAATGGTAGTGCAATTTATAGATGAATGATAGCATGTGGTTGTTGCAATATTATCTGTTTCAAAGAGAAGCTAAACTCTATAAGATGTTTATGTGCTTTTATTTTGAGTTTTTTAATGAGATCAGTTGTTAGAACAACTCTGGAGTGGTGTCCAAGACAATCATTCACACTGATCGTTTGACCTCCTTCCTGCAGAAATCAAACCTTTGCAAAATTTGCTCCTTTTAATAATGTTCTGGCAAAACTCATTTACAGTATATTTTACACACTTTTTTGTGCATGAAAAATGACATTTTAAAAGGAGTCAAGTAAGGGTGTTAAGTAAAATAACCACTCTAATCACCATTGGATTAGAGGAAAAATTGATTGAAGAGAGAGAAAAAAAAAATTTTGAATCCAATGATGATTAAAATAGTAATGGAGTGGTAGTAGAAAAAATATGTAGTAAGAATATACTACCCAAAAAAATAATATAAATTTTTTATTTTTTTGGGTTAAAATTATTTTTTACATAATATCAGAGTCTCTCGATGTCACAATTACCACCTCATTTAATTAATAATTAATTAAGTTTTGTGAAGCGATTGACTCCTGTCTGAGATCACATGTTAGAAAATAGTATAAATCAATAAAAAAGACTTTTAGTTAACCGTTTAAACTTTTGGGTCGAAAAGAAATAGTAGATAAAATTATATGCTATAATTCTAAAACTACTTTATTTTGGGATCTAGGGAAAAAAAAATACAAGACATTTTAAATATTTTACTTCTCTAACATTTTTTATTTTTTATTTTTGCCAACCCTGAAATCATGTGTATTTGGGGTGGAAAAACATTAAACCCAGTAATAGGAAAAGTGACATACAATTCTTAACTGCTGTTCCTATCAGTCGTTTTCTTGAACTAATTAATGGATATGTCTCTTATCTGAGATCTCCAAATCAATTTCATCGACTCTTTTTACCAAAAATTTAAATTTGTTTGAATCCCAAAATCAGGGCCTATGATGGTTCGTTACTAGAAGGGAAGCCTTGAGAGTTTTTGGTCAGATGTAACTCTCTCAACCGATGTTCTTGGAACCAAAGCGATAGAGAAGAGGGTTCTATCATGTTGTCACTGTAGACGAGTAGTTTGCCATATATATTTTATTTTACGTTATCACGAACTACATGACTGATAACATGCATTAATATTTAATAGCAAGGAAACCTAAACACAGTTCACTTTCTAAGAAAAACATGCTAACCATTAAGCACCATATTCAAAAGAAGTAAAATAATATATATGGTAGGTGTAAGGCGTACAACAAGCGAATGGATCCTATCATGTGCTCAAGGGGGGACCCAGGAGGAGCTAGGGTGCGCGGTCGCCCCCCAAAATTTGAAGAATTTTTTTTAACATAAATATAATGTAAGAAATCTTCATTTTTCCTCTCCATTAGTGTGAAGTAGTTTTCTCCCACGCAGAATTTATAGAGCTTCTTTATATTCTCGGGTCCTATATTTATTGAAACTCCTATAACTCTGAATGCATTTTTTCTCTCTCAACGAAAGTTAACGAAATGTTTCACCAAAAAAAAAAAAAAAATTAACGAAATGAACAAAACAAAAAAATAATAAGAAAGAGTGCATATCAAGTTCTAGTTGGCGAAGACCTGGTGGTAACAGTTAGCATATGGAATTAGTATTAAATTATCGGTAAAGATCTATCCACAATTTTTTTTTTTTACAAATTACTCTCACAGTTTGTTTGGATCCTCTTATTCGTAAGTTAGAAGCTACTTATAAGCTAAAGCTAAAAAAAGAACTTAAAAAAAAGTCAAAGGCTGTTTGGTAATTACAAAGAAAAAATTAGTTTAAAAGTTACTTAAAAACACATATTTTAATAAAATTATCTCTATATCTATCTTTATAACTCTTCATTTAAAAAAACACATAATTCAAGAAAAACAGATAAGGGCTTAAAAAAAAATTCCTCCCATAAACTTTTAGCTTTCAGCATTTTTCTTCATTATAAAAAAAAGAGTTTTTCATTGTAAGAACTTTTCTTAAAACATGTTTGGCCTAGTTTATACTTACAAGTAGCTTCTGGCTTAAAAAAGAGAGGATTCAAACAGACACAAATATTTAATTATTCATATTTTGGTCTCTCATATATTATGTTTGAAGAGAGAACAAATATTTAATTTTTAACCCCCACAGGAAAAATTCCTGGGTCCGCCACTACATGTGATATATGAAGTTACATGAGATGGTTTAAGTCATCTAGATACAAATTAATGGTGATGTGATAAGGTATTTGGTTAAAATGTGAGAAAATGATTACCGTTGATTTGTATATAAACGACTGATCGAGATCATCTTCATCTTCATCTTTTTGGATGAATAGTGTTTTGGGGTTTATGAAAATTTGAGTAAATTGGCTATGTTCTAGGAAGATTGAGGCCTAGTATATGTTGAGAAAAATGCTAGGAATGACGTTTAATCGGTAAAAATGAGCTTAGTTAGTCATATGATTTTGTTTTGAAAATAACAAGATTATGCACTTGACTATGGTTTGGCTTGTTTTTGTAATCAATGGTTTGGTTTGTTTGATTGTTGATTATGTCCATGTGATGCTTAGGATCCGTTGGAGCAAGCTATGGAGCTCGATTAGCTCCTTGGAATTGGTATTTGTGTTGTGAAGGTTAGTGAAGAACAAAGGTTGAATTGGAAGCTTTGAGGTAAGCCTTCGGACCTTGGGTGTAATTCCCTTTATTGTTCCACCAAGCCCTGAACGGATAATGGTTGTGTTGATATATATAAATGCAATGAAATAGTGTAATGCTTTGTTATACATATGTGCATGCTTTGGTGTGACATAGGATGGTGTTTCCATATGTTGGTATGTTGCATGACGATGCGTAATGTAACGCCCCGTTCTAGAACCGGTTTGTTAACATTGACTTATGATATTAAGCGCAGTTACAATCACATTGGTGCAATCAAATCCGGTTAAATTTTTCTTTTTAAAGCAAGCCGAATTAAAATTACCCAATTGCGTGACCATAACCATAATACATTGCGGAATAACATACTTAAAGCTTAATACCATACTTTCATTTCATTTATTATGGTCTCCATTTGCCCATTATATTATAGGATTTTTCATTAGTTACGCGTGGGTTCAAACCGCGCTCAAATCGGAGCACCGTAGCCCAAGTTATGAGGTTTTTACGAACTGGAATGCTGAATTTCCCAGGACCCCTACGCTTCAAGCGTGGATCCCACGCTTCGAGCGTGGACAGAGATTAGGTGGGCGCTACGCTTCAAGCGTGGATCCCACGCTCCAAGCGTGGACAGTCTGGAGCAAGCACCCAAAACAGGGCAGTTTGACCTACCTGTGGTGTTTTAACCATAACTTGAGTTATACTTATCCAAATTACACAATCTTGGTCTCTATGGAAAGCTAAGAAACATATCTACAACTTCCATCAAGACACAAGGATCCAAATCTATCGTATAGGATACGAAAATTGGACAACAAGACAGGGTATCTTTGTTTTGAATTGGTTTTCCAACCTAAAGGTCTTCTTTCACCTAATTTACATCATATAACCCTTTCAATACATGAATTCTAGTCTCTCTAGATACTCACACACAAGGGAAGCATACATATCATTTCATCATATATGCAAATACCCAATAATTACAACATAGCATGTTTACAAGTTTCAATTACAAATCATGGGACTTAGCTACAAAACACTATGATCACTCTTTGGCTCCCATCAACAAAAGAGATACCAAAAGCATGAGCATAGGCTAAGTCCACCCAAATAAATATAGCATGCATATGACAATTGATTCTCATTTAACAATCCTATACATGTGAACTACAAAATAACATGCTTAATCAATTGACACAATATCTTCATATGCCCAATCACTTCAAATATGGCCACTTGCCATCAGAGGCTCCTGCAGCATCCTTTCCTGAAAGGGGGTCCCCAACCACACGGGGTGAGATATACGAATATATCCAGTAAACCAGGGGTCCTTGGAGCATCTCTCCACCCCATAGTTCAATAACAGTGTAATAGCAATGACAATAATAATGCAGCAAATACATATTCATGCAAGTGTACAAAACATCTCCAGGAGAAATCCCTCGAGCTCTCGAGCTGTCCTAAGGATACTCAGATGCAAATAGTCCTACTGGCCAGCTAAACTACCAAGTATGATTTACGCATCGTCATGCAACATACCAACATAGGGAAACACCATCCTATGTCACACCAAAGCATGCAAATACATATAACAAAGCATTACATTATTTCATTGCATTTATATACAACAACACACCATTACCCGTTCAGGGCTTGGTGGAACAATAAAGGGAATTACACCCAAGGTCCGAAGGCTTACCTCAAAGCTTCCAACTAAACCTTTGTTCTTCACAACACAACATTAACTTCAAGGAGCTAACCGAGCTCCATAGCTTGCTCCAACGGTTGGTTATTCACGGTTGGTCCAAATGCCTCAATCCTAAGCATCACATGGACAATATCAACAATCAACCCAAACCAAACCATTGATTACACCAACAAGCCAAACCATAGTCAAATGCATAATTTTGTAATTTTCCAAACAAAATCATATGACTATATAAACTTATTTTCACCGATTAAATGTCATTCCTAGCATTTTTCTCAACATGCACTAGGCCTCAATCTTTCTAGAACATAGCCCATTTACTCAACTTTTCATAAACCCTAAACACTATTCATCATCTTCCCCAAACATACATTTCTCATGAAAATAGAGTTCAAAGGATGAAATCTTACCACCAATGGTTGCACAACCAAGGATTGGTTACTCCTTAAGCTTCCATGGAGGTAGAAGCTAACAAATCTCTCACTTTCTCCACATGGGTCGCAACTTTGGAAGGAAATATCTCAAACCACAACACTCCCCACCAAGATCCAAGCTAGGATTGTGAAAGAGGGGAAGATTTGGAGTGGTTTAGGCTTTGGAATCACTCAAAACCATCAAGGTTTGATCACCCAAGGGTTTTCCCCTTTCTTTTCTCTTCTCCCTCTCCCTTTCTTCCTTCTTCTCTTTTCTTCTTCTTTCTTCTTTTTTTCTTTCCCTTCTGCGCACACAAATGGGAATGGGGAGGGGCTTTGGGTCCTTTTGTACTCAAGTCACTTAACATAAGTTAAGTGGGTATCGGTTCATCTATCTATTCAATTCCATAAATTACCAAACTTTACCCAACAGTCTGGAATATTTTTCTAGGAATATTTCTACTTCCATTTTTATATTTTGGGCACTTTTGTCTACACCCATTTATACCCCTTAATTTTCAGTGAGTACACTTTTTACCTCAAAAGTGACCCCAATTAATTTTATAAGGGAATTTACTTATTTTTACTCACTAATACATGCTTAATTATCTAATCACATGTAATTTACTAATTATTCATGTTGGGCTATTATAGTCACCCCACCTTTTAGCGATTTTGTCCGCAAAATCAAGAACATACCTGTCCTTAAACTCAGGATACTGACGGAGAAGCTCGTCTTCCCGCTCCCAAGTGGACTCTTCAGGTGTCCTTCCTTCCCATTGGACTTTCACCATAGGAATAGATTTGTTCCTCAGCCTCTTCTCATCCCGCTCGAGTACTTTCAGTGGTCCAATTGGAGTCTTCAAATTTTCCCGAATTTCAACGTCATCAGGTTGAACCACATGAGAAGGATCAGCTACATACTTTCTTAGCTGAGAAACATGGAATACATCATGTATATTGGATAGTTGAGGAGGTAAGGCAAGCTGGTAGGCAACCGGTCCTACCCTACGTAGAATCTGATAGGGTCCAATAAATCTAGGACTCAGCTTCCTCACTCCCAGGGCTCGTCCCACACCTGTAACTGGTGATAACTTTAGAAACACATGATCTCCCTCCTCAAACTCTAGAGGCCGATGCTTGAGATCATAATAACTCTTCTGGCGATCTTGGGCCTTTTTCAGACGATCCCTAATCATTTTGATTTGTTCAGTGGTCTCCTGAACAAAATCCAATCCAAATCGCTCTGAGTCTCCAACCTCTGCCCAGCAAGTAGGTGTCCTACACCTGCGACCATACAAGGCCTCGTAGGGAGCCATACCCAGACTAGCATGAAAACTATTATTATATGAAAACTCAACCAGTGGAAGGTATCGATCCCATGCCATACCCTGCTCCAGAGTGCAAGCCCTCAACATATCCTCCAACGTCTGAATGGTCCTCTCAGTCTGACCATCCGTCTGTGGATGATAAGCAGTACTCAGTCTCAACCGAGTGCCAAGAGCCTCCTGCAATGCTCCCCAGAAGCGAGAAGTGAACTTCGGGTCCCGATCACTAACAATATTCTCAGGCACCCCATGAAGCCTCACAATCTCCTTCACATAGAGCCTGGCCAATTTCTCAGCAGAGAAATCTACCCGAACTGGTAAAAAGTGTGCGGATTTTGTCAATCTATCCACAATTACCCAAATAGAATCATAACTAGCCTGTGTCCGCGGCAACCCTACCACAAAATCCATGGAGATACTCTCCCATTTCCATTCAGGAACATCTAGTGGTTGCAACATACCAGAAGGCTTTTGATGCTCAATCTTGACCTTCTGACATACGAGACACTTGGAGACAAACTCTGCAATATCTTTCTTCATACCAGGCCACCAGAAATTAATCTTTAGGTCCTGATACATCTTTGTAGCTCCCGGATGGACAGTGAATTGACCCCTATGGGCCTCTGTCATCACTTCCTCTGTCAACTGTCTAGGTACAACAATACGACCCTGATATAATAGTATACCCTCATCATTGCAGGATACACCACTCTGACCTTTCAGTCGTTTAGCACTTTCATTTTGCAGCTGAGCATCTTTAATTTTTGTCATCATTTCGTTCTCAATTCTTGTAATTTCGATGTCACAAATTCTGCCTGGAAAGACTTCAGACAATTTCATATCTCTGAACCTCTCGATTACATCAAAATCTCTCATCATCATGCTTGCCATGCTCACTGACTTTCGGCTCAATGCATCCGCTACAACATTAGCCTTGCCGGGATGATATTTCAATTCGAAATCGTAATCCTTTAAGAATTCAGTCCACCGTCGTTGCCTCATATTCAACTCTTTTTGATCAAATAAGTACTTAAGGCTCTTGTGGTCACTAAATATGACAAACTTCATGCCATACAAGAAGTGCCTCCACTGTTTCAATCCAAAAACGATTGCGGCAAGCTCTAAGTCATGAGTCGGATAGTTTTCTTCATGAGGTTTCAGTTGCCTCGAAGCATACGCTACCACTCTCCTATCTTGCATCAGCACACAACCCAATCCCTTTTTAGAAGCATCACTGTACAACTCAAATTCACCTTCCGGATCAGGAAGTACTAACACTGGAGCAGTTGTCAACTTTTCCTTTATCTTCTGAAAACATTCTTCGCATTCATGCGTCCAAATAAACGGAGTATCCTTCCGGGTCAAACGGGTCAATGGCAAAACCATTTCCGAAAATCCTTTAATAAATCTCCGGTAATAACCAGCCAAACCCAGAAAACTCCTTACTTCAGTCACAGTCTTGGGCCTTTCCCAATCAATAACTGCCTCTATTTTATTGGGATCAACCGCCACCCCATCAGCAGAAATGACGTGACCCAGAAACTGCACTTGAGAAAGCCAAAATTCACATTTAGAAGGCTTTGCATACAACTGTTTATCTCTGAGGATTTGCAACACAGTTCTCAAGTGATCCTCATGCTCTTCCTTACTCTTGGAATATATCAGGATATCATCAATAAACACAATCACGAATTGATCCAGAAACGGTTTGAAAATACGATTCATATAATCCATAAACACCGCCGGAGCATTAGTGAGTCCAAATGGAATTACCTGATACTCATAATGTCCATATCTAGATCGAAAAGCAGTCTTCGGAATATCTTCCTGCTTAATTCGGATCTGATGATAACCTGACCTCAAGTCAATCTTTGAAAAGACACAAGCACCCCTCAACTGATCAAGCAAATCATCTATGCGAGGGAGAGGATACTTGTTCTTAATAGTAACCTTATTCAACTGACGGTAATCAGTGCACAATCTCATGCTACCGTCCTTCTTCTTAACAAATATCACTGGTGCTCCCCACGGGGACACACTAGGCCTAATAAACTGCTTAGCCGAAAGCTCCTCAATATGCTTCTTCAACTCGGCTAATTCCGGTGGTGACATCCGATATGGAGCCAGAGAAATGGGTCCCACACCAGGCAACAAATCTATGGTGAACTCAATCTCTCTGTGCGGTGGAAGTTGCGGAATCTCATCCGGAAACACATCCACAAACTCCTTCACCACTGGAATAATGTCAATCTCCTCATGACTTCCACCCACTAAACCCCCCACAAAGACATATCCCAATGCCCCGGCCCTCAAAGCCTTTCTAACCTGCAGCACAGATAGATATGGGGAAGAACTAGTAGCAGAATCATCAGCAGAGAGCACAATTCTTTTTCCACAGCAGTCTATCATAGCACAGTTCTTTGATAACCAATCCATTCCCAAGATAACTTGAAGACTGATCATCGGCAAACAAATAAAATCCAGCACATAATCTCGGCCTTCATATTTAAATTCCACATCCTTGCATAATACTGATGTGTAACACTTCTCTCCAGTAGCAGTCACCACTTTCATTGGAGGAGAAATGTCGTACATTTGCAAGTTTAGCCCAACGGCCATAAAATCAGACATACAGGAGTGTGTAGCTCCCGAGTCAAACAAAACTTCAATATCCATATTATCAATATAAATTATACCTTTCACAAGATTTGGAGCCTTTTCTGATTGCTGACGGTCCATGGTGTATACTCTACCAACCGTCTGTGCCTCGATCATGGGAGGAACAACAGAAACAGGAACAGCCGCAGCTTGAACTGCCATAGTCCTCACTTCAGTCTGAGGACACTGTCTTGAGTAATGGCCGGGCCTTCCACATTTATAACATATAATTTCACCGGTGGCACACTGGCCTCTATGCTCCCTCCCACATCCTTTACACTTAGGAGGAGGTCCTCTATCAACAAAATTCTTCTGAGTCCCCGGCCTCTTGAATATATTTGCTGGGTTGTTCGCACTCAGCTTCTTATCTTTCATCTTTTTATTCTTCCAATAACCAGAGCCCGTTGCTTTATTGGAAGTAGGTGCTTGGGCCTCAGAAGGCTTCTTGGTACTGGACACACCATATACCTCTTCTACCTTCCGGCACTGATTCACAAACCGGCTAAACTCTCGGATGTCACAGTTTGACATCTTCCGAGACATCTTCTCATTCAGACCCCACTGAAACTTAGAGGTCATCTCAGCTGAAGTGGGCAAAGCTCTCCCATAATTTGCATATTTCACCAATTCGTTGAACTTGGCAAAATATTGATCAATAGACATTGACCCTTGCTTCAAATCATTGTATTCGTTCTGCTTCCTTTCCCTAGCCTCCCTAGGAAAATAGTTATCTAAGAACAGCGTCTCAAACAATCGCCAGGTAATTTCCCGGCCTTCAGCTTCTAGAGGTTGCACAGTATTAGTCCACCAATCCTCCGCTTCCTCTTCCAACATATAAACGGAGTAGACCAATTTCAATGCATCAGGGCACCTCATAACCCTGAAAATCTTCTCCATAGCTTGGAGCCATTTCGCTGCCACCATAGGGTCATATTCTCCCTTAAAAGAAGGAGGTTTGTGTTTCCTAAAAGCCATTAATCTTCTTTCCTCGGCTTCGTGCTCATCAACCTGTTCTGCATGGGGTTGACGCACCTCGGTATGATGGCTATGACTACCTGAGTGGTGACTCGCTTCACCCTCATTATTACCCGCTCCGTCTTCTTCATTAAGAACAGGTGGAGTAGGCGTGGCAGTGTGAGGAGGAGGAGAGGGTTGCCGGTTCTCGGGTCTAGCACCCCTCATCGCCCTCAGCTCATTCATCATTGCGGTCATAGCATTCCGCGTATCCTCATTTGTCTTGAGCAAGTTCTCGTTAGCACGGCGACTAACTTCCAACTCCCTGTGCACAGCTGCCAGGGTTTCAACCATAGGATCCGGCTGCCCAACCGTTGCCCCACGACCACCTCGTGGCCTAACCAAAGCAGCCAAAACAGGATCTGGCTGAGCGTTTGCATTCGATGCCTCGGCGTTATTCCGGTTCCTCGTCATGACACTACACAAGTTACACCCAGAAATGAGTTGATCAGGCTCACACTAAGTGATCACAAATGCAATAATCATCAAGAGTACCAAAACAACTACAAAGCATTAAACAGTAAACACATATAACAATAGTCCACAAGTTTCCCTACAAAACTGCTCTGATACCATAAAATGTAACACCCCGTTCTAGAACCGGTTTGTTAACATTGACTTATGATATTAAGCGCAGTTACAATCACATTGGTGCAATTAAATCCGGTTAAATTTTTCTTTTAAAGCAAGCCGAATTAAAATTACCCAATTGCGTGACCATAACCATAATGCATTGCGGAATAACATACTTAAAGCTTAATACCATACTTTCATTTCATTTATTACGGTCTCCATTTGCCCATAATATTATAGGATTTTTCATTACTTACGCGTGGGTTCAAACCGCGCTCAAATCGGAGCACCGTAGCCCAAGTTATGAGGTTTTTACGAAATGGAATGCTGAATTTCCCAGGACCCCTACGCTTCAAGCGTGGATCCCACGCTTCGAGCGTGGACAGTCAGAAGGTGGGCGCTCCAAGCGTGGATCCCACGCTCCAAGCGTGGACATTCGGGAGCAAGCACCCAAAACAGGGCAGTTTGACCTACCTGTGGTGTTTTAACCATAACTTGAGTTATACTTATCCAAATTACACAATCTTGGTCTCTATGGAAAGCTAAGAAACATATCTACAACTTCCATCAAGACACAAGGATCCAAATCTATCGTATAGGATACGAAAATTGGACAACAAGACAGGGTATCTTTGTTTTGAATTGGTTTTCCAACCTAAAGGTCTTCTTTCACCTAATTTACATCATATAATCCTTTCAATACATGAATTTTAGTCTCTCTAGATACTCACACACAAGAGAAGCATGAATATCATTTCATCATATATGCAAATACCCAATAATTACAACATAGCATGTTTACAAGTTTCAATTACAAATCATGGGACTTAGCTACAAAACACTATGATCACTCTTTGGCTCCCATCAACAAAAGAGATACCAAAAGCATGAGCATAGGCTAAGTCCACCCAAATAAATATAGCATGCATATGACAATTGATTCTCATTTAGCAATCCTATACATGTGAACTACAAAATAACATGCTTAATCAATCGACACAATATCTTCATATGCCCAATCACTTCAAATATGGCCACTTGCCATCAGAGGCTCCTGCAGCATCCTTTCCTGAAAGGGGGTCCCCAACCACACGGGGTGAGATATACGAATATATCCAGTAAACCAGGGGTCCTTGGAGCATCTCTCCACCCCATAGTTCAATAACAGTGTAATAGCAATGACAATAATAATGCAGCAAATACATATTCATGCAAGTGTACAAAACATCTCCAGGAGAAATCCCTCGAGCTCTCGAGCTGTCCTAAGGATACTCAGATGCAAATAGTCCTACTGGCCAGCTAAACTACCAAGTATGATTTACGCATCGTCATGCTACATACCAACATAGGGAAACACCATCCTATGTCACACCAAAGCATGCAAATACATATAACGAAGCATTACACTATTTCATTGCATTTATATACAACAACACACCATTACCCGTTCAGGGCTTGGTGGAACAATAAAGGGAATTACACCCAAGGTCCGAAGGCTTACCTCAAAGCTTCCAACTAAACCTTTGTTCTTCACAACACAACATTAACTTCAAGGAGCTAACCGAGCTCCATAGCTTGCTCCAACGGTTGGTTATTCACGGTTGGTCCAAATGCCTCAATCCTAAGCATCACATGGACAATATCAACAATCAACCCAAACCAAACCATTGATTACACCAACAAGCCAAACCATAGTCAAATGCATAATTTTGTAATTTTCCAAACAAAATCATATGACTATATAAACTTATTTTCACCGATTAAATGTCATTCCTAGCATTTTTCTCAACATGCACTAGGCCTCAATCTTTCTAGAACATAGCCCATTTACTCAACTTTTCATAAACCCTAAACACTATTCATCATCTTCCCCAAACATACATTTCTCATGAAAATAGAGTTCAAAGGATGAAATCTTACCACCAATGGTTGCACAACCAAGGATTGGTTACTCCTTAAGCTTCCATGGAGGTAGAAGCTAACAAATCTCTCACTTTCTCCACATGGGTCGCAACTTTGGAAGGAAATATCTCAAACCACAACACTCTCCACCAAGATCCAAGCTAGGATTGTGAAAGAGGGGAAGATTTGGAGTGGTTTAGGCTTTGGAATCACTCAAAATCATCAAGGTTTGATCACCCAAGGGTTTTCCCCTTTCTTTTCTCTTCTCCCTCTCCCTTTCTTCCTTCTTCTCTTTTCTTCTTCTTTCTTCTTTTTTTCTTTCCCTTCTGCGCACACAAATGGGAATGGGGAGGGGCTTTGGGTCCTTTTGTACTCAAGTCACTTAACATAAGTTAAGTGGGTATCGGTTCATCTATCTATTCAATTCCATAAATTACCAAACTTTACCCAACAGTCTGGAATATTTTTCTAGGAATATTTCTACTTCCATTTTTATATTTTGGGCACTTTCGTCTACACCCATTTATACCCCTTAATTTTCAGTGAGTACACTTTTTACCTCAAAAGTGACCCCAATTAATTTTATAAGGGAATTTACTTATTTTTACTCACTAATACATGCTTAATTATCTAATCACATGTAATTTACTAATTATTCATGTTGGACTATTATACCCAACATTCATGATGCGAACTTCACCAAGAATAACAAGATTTGTTACCTATATTGAGGAGGTTAAAACTTAGAATCTTATATTCTTGAAGACACCATATATGATGGTAGAAATCCAAGATTTCATCTCATTTGAATTCTTAATTCAAATGCTCCAAGTTGTTTATGAAACTTTATCCAATTTTATTGGATAATGTTTCTTATTTACTATTAAAATAAAATGATAAGATAATCCTCATTCCAATATAATCATAATGGATAATTAGAATTATCCATTACCTTATCCTCTTATTTTAGATTTAAAGTTGAACTTAAATCCATTCTTATCATAGCTCTTATTTTGAATTTCAGATTCAAATTAACATTTGATCAAATCAAAAGTTTGACCAAATCAATTCATTAACTTTCTAGGACCTATGGCCCAATAGCCTATTGGGCCTTCCAACACACTTGGGCCAACTAATAGAAAACCAACTTCGCCACTAATGGCCCAAATGGGGTGTATACATTTAGGTTTTGAGTCTCACTTCAGCCCAATTAACTCATAATCTCATTTAGGCCAAATAAATTATCATTGGCCCAAACTTGTTATACCATGCCATTAAGATCAATATTTGTGTGTGACTCATTAGGCCCAATTAGTCACCCACATAAATAAATTTGGACCAATTAAACTCCTTTAATTACCTTTGCAATTTGAAAACTAATTGAGTTGAGTAAGTTATATGCTTTTTTTAATTTAGACACCATGTCGACATCATCTCTCATATCGTCGTTCACAATTAGTCGAGAACAATGACAGAGTATCATATCTCTTGTGTGACTACATGAAGCATTTCTCACAACTGAGTGTTTTTCTATAAACTCTTAGGTGGGTCCATGACTCTTCATGATATCTTATTGTGTACAGATTACCGAGTTTAATAGAAGTCATAAAAGCCCTATTGATCTTGTGAACGACCAATCACTTATAGGGGGACTGTGAGTCATATTGACATGTTCCTCTATAATTATGACTTCAAGTCATACCCAAGAGTATATTGTTTTCCATATTTTTTAGGCAAATTGAGTCGTATAGTCAAAGTATAACCCTAAGACATAGTATTCGATGATATCATCAACTTTAGGATGATATGCACTACTGAACGATAAGAGACATTACAAATCTAATTATACTCTCTGAAATGAATCCTTGTGGGTTCTCTCAGCGGTCAATTCAGTGCTATCTGTTCCTAACAGATCCGCCCATGATACTAGCTAAGACATCTCCATGCATTCATTTCATGAGATCCCTACCTTGCATCTCCATACAAGTAAATGACGTCGTGCTAGTCTTATTGAGACCATCAATGTGATTTTCTCGATGGTTCAAGACTAGGAATAAGTTTCAGGGGATTGATATGTACGGTAGAGGTGGCAAAGTGGGACGGTCCACCCTCATCCACCAAAAATGGGGCGGGACAGGGTAGGGCAGGATGGCCCGCCTCTAGAATGTGGGTTGAAAATATCAACTCGCCCTGTTTTATGGCGGATCAACTAGTTTAAAAAAAAATAATTAAAATTTAAAAATTAGTTACATTTTATGAATTTTATAATATTATTTAATTTCATATCACACTCCCCTTAACTTTTTCCAGTTTCAAGCCTAAATGCATGCTAATATTTAGTTAAATATTTTATAGAAATTCATTTTTACCTCCATATATGGATATTTGTTATAAATTTTTTTTGGATATAACAAAAGCTTATTAACAAAAAAATAATACTATTTAATAATATTAAAAAAAGAAAAAGAAAAAACTAACCCAGCAAGCCAACTCATCTCGTGGTGGGTTGAACCCGTTTTGAACCACCCTTATGCTGGGCGAGTTGAAATGGGTTGACAGATTGAGAATTTTAACCCAAATGGCCGGTTAAACGAGCTAATCTGACAAGTTGTGCCCGTTTTTCCACCTCTAATATGTAATGTATTCGAGTTCTCATAATTATGATTTCATCGTATGAACACTTTTTTATCTTTAAACATATACTAATTAACCAACCATAAACATAAGGCGAGACAAAAAATGATAAAAATAAGTATGCTCAAATTAAATTAACATTGAATGCTACGTAGTAAAAATGTTCATTTGACTAGATAAATTGTCTGTAAAACACATACATACTAATACTAACATCCTGCCCCTTCGTCCCTCCCTCCTCTCCCGAGAAAAAAAGAATCCATATTATTTTTAGTTGGAAAGGTGCCCTTAGAAATAAGTTGAGAAATAAAATTTCCCGCATATCAACTTTGACTTAGAAATTCAATTTTGGGTGAGCAATAAGCCAAATTATAATTACAAAGTCCCCGGTCAAACTTACGTATCAATCAATTAACACACACATTTCTTTGCTAGTCCAAATTTTATTTAATAGCTATTTATATAATAATAAAAAAAAAACAGCTTTCTTATGCCTGACCCTAAATTAGACATGGAAAGTCAGCGACCTTTCGTTTTCCTGGAATAAGAACTGACAAGTTGTGTATATTTTATCCTTCATTGTTTTCCCATGCAATATCACGTTACGATAATTTCGTAAAATTGAAAAGAAATAAATCGAGCCATTAGAACTGGTCAAGGGATTTGAACAATTTGTATGAGGTTATAGATTTGAATATTAGTGTTATTATTTTATTCAAATAAATAAATAAATCTGTAGGGAGTATTATTATACCTCTTAAATTAAATAAGAACTTTTCTTTGTTATTAGTTTGTTAGAGTTTGTTTAGAGTTTGTTACTGTACGGTTAGCTTAGCTGGCACTAGTGATAGTTAGTTTAGTTACCGATCTATCTTTCCTTTTATATATATAGGTTCCTGTACAGTAGCTTTTGTATCTTTTTACAATTCAACTTTCTGAGTAATGAAATCCCTTTCATTCTCTCTTCTTGCTATGTTCCTTTCATTCTCTCATCTTGTTAAGTATACCCATATATTTTTTGTACCAAAGAAAAATGTACACTTTTTAGGAATAATGTTATATTTACGTCTAAAAAGTTACACCTAATTATCAATAAATTAATTATTATACTAATATTTATCATATGATTAACATTTATCATTATATTTTAAAAAGTGCGTTATCAGTCAATTAATCTATAATTAATATTAGTAACCAATAATTGATTCATCGGTAATGGTATTTGAATATACTCCAATAATTTTGAATATAATCCAATAAAAAGGAATAAATTTTCCTTCCCCACATATGAACATCAGCACTTGCTACTTAATATACCACTCCTTTTTATAAATTATTATAAACAAATCATATTATGTATCTACATTGAACTAGAAAGAGTTTCTTGAATTTCCAAAAAAAAAAAGAAAAAGAAAGAGTTTCTTGAGGTTTATGAAATTTATATAAATATTTCCTTCTCATAAATAAATTCTTTAGTTTAAAACTAATACCAACAATTTTATTGAAATAAATGATTTTACCATTCAAATTTTCTTCTCTGTATCTTTTTTCCAAACACAATATATCTGCTAAACAGGCTCTAAAATGTGTTTGCATATACAGTGCATAGATTTGTGGTTAGGTTTGTTGGAACTGGGTTCCTCAAGCTCGGCTAAATGGATTTTGGTGGAAGTGAATCAACAAGATTCTGGATCTCGCCAGTATCTCGGCCTGAACTTTATCAGGTCCGGTAGCGCTGCAGAAAATCAAAAATGCAAATAGGAGAGAGAGAAGGATAACACACATAGATTTTTAACGTGAAAAAACTTTCTCCAACGAAGAAATAAAAATCCATGGGACCTAGTCCAGATAAAAAATTCACTATGAAAATAATGGTTACAAAGAATCAGAATTCACCAATGTGGTGGTTAACTCAACCTCTGCAACAATGGTGATAATCAAACTACCCTATAGATGTTTCACTCAAACTATCTCTACATCTCAGCTTTACTCAAACAATTTTCTATCAAATATCTAATCTCTCTTCTCCTCTACTTCCTAGCCTCCACCCACAACTAATATATATATATATATATATATATATATATATATATATAGGGGTGAGATCTAGGTTTAGGATTTATAGGAAACCCCTTAGACTTAGAGGAAGCCTAACAAAATTAATAGTCTAGTAAAAAAATTATTTATTTCACAGATATTAATAGTACTTTTTCTAATAAAAATAAAAATATGTACCAAACTCCTTTGGCACAGGGGGTAAGGAGTCTGAGTCCCTTAAGAGGTCTCGAGTTCGAATCCTTGGAATGAAAAAAAAAAAGAATTTTGGAGAGCCACTCCTGAAAGGGTCCGATAGTGCTCGATGGAGATTAGTCAAAAGGATTTTGGAGAGCCATCCCTGAAAGGGTCCAACAGTGCTCGATGGGGATTAGTCTTCGGTTACAGCTGTAGGCTACCTTTGAATTTATTCAAAAAAAAAAAAAAATCTGTAAAGAGTCACGTTTTTGTACCACAATAATCAACAACCCTTCAGTTTTGTGCACAATATTATTGCAAAAAACACATTAAAGAAAAAGTGACAAGAAGGTCAAAAGGTGTCAAGTCAAGATTATACCACCACGTATCTCCGTTGATAGGGTGAGAAACTGGGTGGTCCGTGGTGCAATTTTTTGTGATTCTGCTTCGATTTAAATATTTTTATTGCGATTTGCGAGGATATTAATAAGATATGACGAGAATCAATCCTAATGCGAAAGTTCTAGGGGCGGGGTCCACACTACCCTTCACTTCAATTTTCAGAAGTCAAGAATTCACTCCCTCATGCCATTCAATTCAAGGAACTGAACCATCATGGGCCTCCTGCAGTGCACCACCACAAAGCCACATTCGTTTCCCACTCCCAGTCCTAGATTCCTGAGTCCTTTTTGGAGTGCACCAGCAGCTACCCGTATCTGATCACATAGTGGTGCAAAAAGGAATATCCAAGGCACATTCCAGCAGCTCCCAAGAATATATGTAAACCAAATCTGATAATATAATATAGCACACACTTTTTAGGTACAAGTTAGTTAATTTATTGGACTGTGTCTGAGACTGAAACATTCCAAATTCCAGATTCGAAGGAATAACTGAATGCGTTGCACTTGTTTGAAAACCCCAGCATAACGATTAACCGACCCTCGCTTAGGATCGAGCAGAAGTAGTAACCAGCGCAGTAGATGGTAAGATAGTGTCAATAACGTCCATTCCTCCATCATCATTACCATCACATTTTTTCTCTCCTCTAATGTGTAATGTTTTTATTGGTAGATGCACTAAACTTAACTAGCACCAAAAATTTATTCCGTTACAAGTGTCCAAGTGACTTGTGAGGTCCCACATGACCACATTTGAATCATCACAAATTTCAAAAAATTTGTTTAAATACGATTTATAAGCTAATTTTTAGACATTTAAATTGTTGTGAAACTTATTATATTATACATGTCAAATAAAAATTCAAATATCTATAATAAATTAAGTTTAAATAAAAATTACTTCACAATTTCAACCATCCCTGACCCTAAGTATAGGCAAAGCCTGATAAAGAAATTTCTTTTTTCGTTCGGAATAATATGGAAATTGGAAAACAATCCAAGCGGGGACGCCGGACACCCACTCACACCCATCCATTTTCTAAGTATTTTGTTTGAGGGGTAGGATATTTTTATTATTCATTTTTTCTATTACTGTTCCACTGTCACTCTAATCATCATTGGATTAGAGGAAAAGTTGAATGAAGAGAGGAAAAAAAAAACAACTTTTGAATACAACGATGATTAAAGTGATAGTAGTATGGTAGTAGGAAAAAATGGGTACTAAAAATATCCTAACATTTTTTGATGTATAAAAGAGAGAGAGAAGAGTGCAAAAATAGTGTACTCCATTTTGAAGTTGACTTGCCCCATGTGGGGTGCATGGTTTATGGGGTGCATGGCGCATAAACCTGGGAGCTTATGGGATTCCATTGGAGAAAACGGTGCTAGCTGGGTTAAGGACGGAACAATAATTTTAGTGGTTGGGTTAAGGATTCACTAAACTATTAAGATAGGTAGGGGTATAAATGGGGTGGGATTTGATAGTTCTGTCTACGTAAAAAAAATTCAGCCTATCTGACATATTAAAGACTTTATTTATAGGTTAAGCCCGACCTATTTTTAAAAATAAGAAAGTCTAATATGGCTTACAAGCCTTGTAGGCCTCACACTGTAGATACTAAACAAAGAAAATAATTGTATAGAACAAAGAAAATTCCATTCATACATGCACTAGTACTTCTCAAAAGAAAAAAATGACAAATAAGAAAAAATCAACATAATACCCCAGACGAAGGTGAGAGTGAGAAGCGGCAGTGCACATAAAAATTAGGATAAGTATTGGTACTTTGTTACATAAAATAAATAATATTATTTTATTTTATTTTAATAAATCAAATAAGGCAGCCTACAAGGCTTTAGGCCAAACTTGATAAAACTGGCCTATAGCCTATTTGTTAAAAAGATTTTCTTATAAGCCTAAGCCTACTTTACATTCTCTGAAAGGCCGGACTAGACCAGGCTCAATGTAGGTCGGGCTGTATGCTGGGCTGAACCAGCCTGGCCCTTTTACACCCCTAAAGATAGGACAACATTGATAAGTTTGGACGGTCTTTCATTATCAAATAATGGGAAAATTGTGTATCCTTTTGAATAACACAATTTATATCCTTTCACTCTCACAAAGAGGCGGGATCCACACATTTGTTTTTTTTTGTCAACTCTCTTTCCTCCTCTATTTATCTTTTTCTCTCTCTTAAAATGACATAACTTTACAATGACACACGTTTTTTCCCATAAATAATTTATAATTATTATTAGAAATTCTTGTTAAAGCTTGTGAATATTGCTGACAACTTTTCCTTCCCTGAACTTTCACTTATGAAATGTTCAATTAACCAAGTCCACGTTTCTGGCCTTGCGTCAGACCAAGGAGAAGGTAGTGGATATGCTTGGTGCCTTTTAAAAAAGGAAACACTACATATAATAAATAATAACTTTATACACATAATCTAATAGTAGACTTATATATTTATTCTATTCATTAAGATTATCTCGATAGCATTATCTGAATATCTGAACAAATCGGGAGACGGAGAGCCAACGTAAGAGTAGGACCCATTTGCTCATGTTGCGAGTTGAAAGGGGATGAACAGCTAACTCAGCCTGGATAATTGAGTGACCTCATCATCATCATCAATGAAAAGAACACCAATTATTGGTGGAGCATAACCCAACTGATATCCCATTTAATTTTTATCTATGATTATATATGTAATTAACGGGGTAGATTGTTTTATTAATACCATAACGATGGCTGGGACAAACGCTTTCGTTGCGTCCGAAATGGGGCTTCTACTCCATTCCTCATCTTTTTGGGTCCGAAATTAATGTGGGGTCTAAAACCAATATTTAGTTTAGTTTTCTCCTTTCTGTAAGCATAGCATTTCTGACTATTACAAGTTGCAAGAATGTGGATAAGAGTACCACTGGACTTTCATCAGCGTGTTTGAAATATTGATTAATGAAATACGAGATGTTAATTTTAAAGATGTTGAAAAAAAAATAATATGTAAAGTAAGAATGTAAAAATATAGGTATAATATTTTATCCCAATGATAAGCGAAGTAGGATATTCATACTACTAAATTTTTTCTACTACCACTACACTACCACTCCAATCACCATTGAATTCAAAAGTTATTTTTCTTTTCTCTCTTTTCATTTGACTTTTCCTTTACTCTTGTTCTGCCTGCTGGCAGATGTGTCCAACGTAGGTTGGATGATTGATCTTGGATACAAGTGTTTCTCTCTAGATGCCTATAGATTAGGTATCTGGGAGAAACGTGGATCACTGACACTGGCCTAGGCGTATGCCTTCAAGGTGTGTGTGTGATCTATAGTGTTTAGGATTAGAAAATGTGTACCTTACTGCTCTGCTTTACCTACCTTATATAGCCCGGCTCTAGGGTTTGGTGGCTGGCCGAGGTGCAATGTGGGCTTCGGGCCGAGGTGCAGAGTGGGCCTAGGTCTAGCCCATAACAGTTGCCCCCCAGCTCGGTAGGCTGAGTTATCTGGCTGCCGAGTTGCGTTGATCATCTGACCTGAGACATCTCGGTTGTATAGCCGATATGAATTCACATGCCAGTCTTTCATCTTGCGGTCATCCTCCACGTGTTTCAAGCCATCATGATGCGTATCGTTTGATTATCTGTGCGCCGTCTTGGCATTTAATGCGACTGCGACTGTACAGATATCAATCGTTTTGTCTTGTCAGGTGCTTTTTGCTTTTGCATTTACGCTTTTGCCCCTGCCTTTTCGTTTCTGCCTTTTCGTTTTCGCGGGTCATATCTCTTGAACTTCTCCCCTCTTCCTATTTTACTGACGCTTCCCCCCCTTTCTTCACCTTCTGCTTCTTTCGTTACTTCATTTGCGATTTGTGACATTTGTGTTTCGAGGTTTTCTGGAAGCATCAATCTTCTCCATTCGGTACTTTAGCGTTACTTGCTCTGTAAGTATGAGTTTTCTGACCTTTTTTATCTCCTTGCCTTCCATTACTGCTTGTTGCTTGCATTCATGTGGTTATTGCTTTCATTACCGCATTTAGTCTGCATTCGCATTCGTCCTCTTTACATTCGGTTTTCTTACTGTCGCTGGTTACGTTTGTTGCTCTTGTCTGGAAAAGTTTCCAATATGGATAAGGGAATTCCTTATGAGTATAGGAGGGCCACTTGTCCTCGTGTTTTCGGCCGGAGTGACGAAATCTTGGCAGAGGAGGAAGCTAGAGCTACTGAGGAGGAGGTGATTCGAGGCCAAGGTGCCTCTTCTAGCCGTGGACGTCGGCTGCCGGCTTCTAGGCCCGAGCGTCGTCGTCGTGTTTCTGGCTCTGGACGCTGTCCACCAGTGGGATCTCGTCCCAGTGGTCGAGGGCGGTCTCGATCCTCGAGGCGAGGTCGGTCCTTGCCTTCTAACCGTGCTGCGGGCTGTACGCCCGCGAGCGCCAACCTTTCCTTAGATGATAGACCTAGGTCGTCTTCCCTTCTCATCACTGGTCCCCGAGATCAAGTTTCCTTGAATCCGTCCTCTGTTCAGCCCCTACCATCGAACTCCCTTTCCCAGAATCCAAATCCATGCTTCAATTGCGTTCATCTCAGCGCGCAATTTATTGGGAATGGTAATGACTTCATGGCGAACCTAGTCTTAGGCAGTTGTTCTCACCATGCCGGACTTAGAACTTCAGTTCCCATGACCTCTTCAGATAGTTCTTCGAGCTCTTCACACTGTAGTTTATTTAACTCAGGTGCGTGTACTTTGCTTCTTTTGTTGTTTTTAATCCACCCATTTTGCTGTTCTAGGTTCTTATGGAGTCCCCTTCTGCAGAACTCAACGTGGAGACTACCTCATCTAATCACGAGCTGGAAGCCGAGGTTGCAGTAGTTGAAGAAGGTTCTGCCCCGGTGGGTGTCAGTCTGCGCCGGCAATTTCCCTGGGTGACCCAGGAAGTCCTTAGCTTTAGGTCCTCCCTGACCACAGAGGAAATATCCGGGTTACCCATTGGTAACCCGATAGGTTTTAATACCTTCTGCCCAGCGGAGGATGAGCCAGTGTGCTCAGGTCGGAATCCGCAAGAGCCTCCCTTTTTTCTTCTTTTACCGAGATTTGATCACAAAGATCGGTATTCGCTTTCCTTTTTCCCCCTTTATTATATGTCTTCTAAACCATTTCCTTCTAGCTCCCACTCAAATTCACCCTAACGGATGGGCATATATTGTTGCCTTCGAGCAACTCTGCGTATCCTTGTCCGTTAACTGTTCCGTTGCCCTGTTTATGTATTTTTTCAATATTTATACCCCACGCTCCGGTTCTGAACCTCCCAAGTTGAAGGGTTGGGCCAGCATCCGGGGTCGTATTAGTAAGCCGTCTAGGAGGTTGTTTTCTGTATACAGTGACTCCTTCAAAAACTTCAAAGGCGCGTACTTCAAGGTCGTGGCCGAGGCCGGTGAGAAGCCGTGGTTTGTTGGGGAAAAAGATGAGGGGAAATTCCCATTATATTGGTCCCATCAACATTACCTTCGCAAGTCGGCTGATTATAGGCTGCCCTTATCTGCCGAGGAGAAGCTCAGTGTCAAGACCTTGCTAACCCATATCCATACCCAGGGTCATATGAGTGCTGCGTCCTTGGTTGCTAAGTCCTATGTTGCAAGCGATCAGCCCAGTATGCTTTTCAACATTGTTTTCTTTTTTCCTTTTTCATTTACTTGTCGTTTTTATCCTGCTTTGGAGACTGATATGTCCTTGATTATGCTGGTAACCTTGCTTCTTTTATTTGCCAGGTTTAACCATGAACCCCAGCTCGGATGACGTGCCTGATTATTGCCGGGTTTTACGGGGCAAAGGTGTAGCCCGTCCCCCCCCCCCTCAAAGAAAACGAAGGTTGCTGCTCCTTCCCCGGGTGCGGGTTCATCCAACCCCGAGCCCCATCATGGCACCTCCATCTTGGATCTGACCAATGATGGTGAGAACTGGTTGGATGGGGAACCAGAGGAGACCCCTCTTACTACTGGCGGCACCACCCGGGCTGTGGTATCTGTTGCAAGGGGTAGCGCCCCACCCTCTCCCCTGCCTGCCGGCTTAAGGAGGGGTTCATTATGGGAGATGGGGGTCACTGCCGAGCTGTGTGGCGTGACCCGCGCTCCTCCCTCCTTCTATGGCTCTCCTGCTCCTTCGAAGGCCGAAGCGGACGAGCTGCAGAAAGCCGAGCAATATCTTTTCAAGGCGGCTTCCCTGATGAAACCGTACTCCCTCCTGCTCGAGAAGCACTCCGAAATTCTATCCGAGAAGGATCTGATGCAGAGTCAGCTAGCCGAGCTAAGGCAGGAAAATCAAGCTCTGAAGTCTGATGTGGCCAAGCTCAGTCTGTCAGTGAAAAGTTCGCAAGCCGACCTGAATGCTATCTCGGATTGCTGCGGTGTGGAAAGTGGCAAGGATGCCATACTAAGGTTTGTCAAAGCCAAGCTATCCATGCTGTCAAAGGCGGAGGCTGCGCATGAGGAGATGGCCTCTCAACTCAAACAGCTGAGGGCGCAGCAGGAAGAGTTGCAGGCTGATTATGATCAAAGCCAGACTGTACTTGAAAATGCTGTTGGTTCCGCTTTCAACAATGCGGTGAACCAGGTTAAATTTTTTAACCCTGAAGCGTCCCTTAACCTGGATCAGCTGGATTGCTATGGCTACATTAGTGGCGGAATTTTCCACTCGGAAGCCGAGGAGCCAATTGCAGCGGATGGGGAAGGTTTTGTCCCCGTCTTGGAGGAGGAAGGTCGGCAGCCGGATTCCGGCTCTCAGCCGAATTTGAGGGGGAATACCCCGTAATTTGTAATATGCCGTTGACATCCGGCTTTATTTGTATAAACACTTTTTGGTCTAATTTGACATTAATTCCAAAATAGAATTAATTGTGTAGTTTATCTGTTTGAATTGCAATATCCGTCTCGTATGTTTCGAGTTTTGCTGCCGGATTTTGAATTTAGCTGAGATAACGTGCGAGGGCGTCCCCTTAGCACAATTTCCCATTTTCCATAAATGGGCCAAGGTTAGCACTCTCAACCTTGCCCTTTAGGCAAGGCGGGTTCAAACACCCGGGCCTAGTTCTTTACTTCGCGTATTTTGAACTTCCAACGGGTTCATCTATCGCGGATTCAATTTATATTCGAACTCTCAACCAAGTTGGCGGGTTCGACTTGTTAACCCGGGTTAGGACGCTCGGCTCTGGCCTATTCGGCCGGCTGGGTTCCCATAACTCGGATTTTAAACTAGAATTTCAGAACTTCCCATTTAACATGGGATTGTGAAGCTCGGATTCTAGTTCAGAAATGAACGCTCAACCGAGTTTCTTTTTTGCAACGGCGGGTTCAATTTCTTGCAACGCTGGTTTCCAGACGTCGGAATGTGCATTCATTGCATAAATTATCAAAGTTGGACAACTTATAAATAATAGAAATGCGGAATTTATTGAATTACAAAGTTATAAAAGAAAACATCGTTTTTGCATTGCGCAAGCAAGACATTTAATTTAACTGTAATATTTTTTCAACTTATCTGCATTCCATGTCCTCGCCACCTGCTTTCCTTTCAGAGTTTCTAGCACGTAAGCTCCTTTGGACAATTTATTTTTGATTCTGAAAGGTCCTTCCCATCTTGGGGCTAATTTTCCTTGTGACGCGTTTCGTCCTCCTATGTCCGCCCTTCGCAGGACTAACTCCTCAGCTTCAAATGACCGAGGTCGCACCTTTTTATTGAACCGGTTAGCCACCAGTTGCTTGGCCGCGTAGTTTCTGCAGTACGCCATAGTTCGGATTTCTTCTATTAGGTCAAGCTCAACCGCCACCTTATCATTATTATCCTTTTCTGTTTGTGTAAGAGTTTGAACTCTTCTCCAAGATGGTTCCCCTAATTCCACTGGGATCATGGCCTCACATCCATATGTGAGTTTGAAGGGAGATTCGCCCACCGAGG
Organism: Gastrolobium villosum; assembly: GCA_032173675.1. Lineage (NCBI taxonomy): Eukaryota > Viridiplantae > Streptophyta > Magnoliopsida > Fabales > Fabaceae > Gastrolobium > Gastrolobium villosum. The sequence goes on from JAVKPL010006749.1 coordinate 59,702, forward strand.
TTTGAACCGTGGTTCTGTACCCCCAAAGCACGTAGTAGAGCTCTTCTACCCACTTACCTTTAGCGGATTGCTCCATACGTCGGCGTAAGCCTTCAACTATAACCTTGTTAGCTGCTTCAGCCTGCCCATTAGTCTGAGGGTGTTCCACCGAGGCAAATCTGTGCCGGATATGGACCCCAGCCATAAGGTTTTGAAACCCTTTGCTAGTGAACTGGGTGCCATTATCCGTTACAATTTTCGCCGGGATACCAAAACGGCATATTACGTTTCTTTCTAAGAAACGCTGTATTCGGGCCGAGGTAATGGAAGCAATTGGCTCTGCCTCGATCCACTTGGTGAAGTAATCGATGGCGACTATCAACCATTTAAGCTGACCCTCTGCTGCTGTAAACGGACCCAGAATGTCCATTCCCCATTTGTAGAACGGCCATGGAGCCGTAATAAAGTTCAGCTCCTCAGGTGGGGCCAAGAGGTTTTTACCATGCCTTTGGCATTCGTCACATCATTGTACGTGATCCTTCGCATCCTTTGCCATGGACGGCCAGAAGTAGCCGGCACGAAGTGCCTTCCGAGCCAGGGCTTTCCCACCGACATGCTGGCCGTTAATCCCTTCATGTATTTCGGATAAAACGTACCGTGCTCTGTCTGAGTTGACACATTTGAGTAGGGGAGTTGAGATCCCCTTTTTATACAATTGCCCTTCAAGTAAGGTATATGATGCGGCATCCCGGATGAGTATCCTGGCCGCAGCTTTTTCTTCGGGCACAGCACCCCCATCAAGGTATGCAATTATGTTGCTACGCCAATCATCTACCTGTGAGATGTGCATCATGCAGGTCGGCTCGGGAATATTCTGCTCTATGACGGTTCTGTAATTGCCCCATCCTTTCGTACTGGCGAGCTTGGATAATATGTCCGCCCTGTTATTTGCGTTCCTTGGGATGTGGCTGATTTCCACCTCCTCAAAGTGTGCCATTACCTGCTTGACATGCTCCAGATATTTCACCAACAGGGGTCCCTTTGCCTGATAGTTACCCTCGACCTGCGAAGTGACCAACTGGGAATCACTGCAAATTCTGACCTTTCGGGCTCCAAGCTCTTTAGCCTGGAACAAGCCGGCTATGAAGGCTTCATACTCCGCCTGATTGTTCGAGGTCTCAAAGTCCATTTTCATGGAATATTCAACCGCCACTCCGTCCGGATTCTCTATTATGACCCCGGCTCCACTTCCTTTTGAATTAGAGGATCCATCCACGTATATGGTCCATTTATCCAAATTATCAGGAGAGATATGTGGTGCCGAGGTTAATTCGCGGACAAAGTCGGCCAAAGCTTGTGATTTGATTGCCTTTCGGTTCTCAAATGTGATGTCGAACGCGGATAGTTCGATGGCCCAGCTCATCATTCTGCCTGCTAAGTCCGGCTTGTGCAGTATCTGTCGGATTGGGAAATCGGACCGAACCAGGATTTTGTGAGCCTGGAAGTATGCTCGAAGTCGGCGGGCTGAAGTGAGGAGTGCAAAAGCTATCTTTTCTAACCGCTGGTACCGCAGTTCGGCTCCTTGTAAGAGTCGGCTTACAAAGTAGATGGGTTGCTGGCCTTCATCGTCTTCTCGCACCAGGACCGAGCTGACCGCCAACTCCCCAACTGATAAGTAAAGGATTAAAGTTTCTTGTTCTTTGGGTTTGGCCAGTATGGGTGGAGAAGATAATCTCCTCTTAATCTCCTGGAATGCGACTTCGCAATCTGTACTCCATCCGTACTGCACTTCCTTTCGCAGCAGTTTAAAGAATGGAAGGGCTGTCTCCGCCGACCGAGGTAAGAAACGGGTGAGAGATGCCAGTCTTCCCGTCAATTGCTGTATTTCTTTCTTACTTTTCGGGGCCGTCATCTGCAATATGGCTCCACATTTATCCGGGTTGGCTTCTATACCCCGGTGTGTTAACATGAAGCCCAGAAATTTTCCTGCAAAAACTCCAAAAGCACACTTTGCTGGATTCAAACGGATGCGGTGTTGTCGTAACTTGCCAAATGTTTGTTCCAAGTCCTGAATATGTGTTTCCATGCCGGCTGATTTGACAATCATATCATCAATGTACACCTCCACGTTTTTACCCAACTGATCCGAGAAGACCTGGTTCATCATCCTCTGATACGTGGCTTCGGAATTTTTCAGCCCGAATGGCATGACGTTATAGCAGTAATTGGCTTTCTCAGCAATAAATGCAGTTTTTTCCTGGTCATCCGGATGTAATGGGATTTGGTTGTAACCGGAGTATGCGTCCATAAAGGACAGCATCCGGAAACCAGACGAGCTGTCGACTAGTTGATCAATGTTTGGCATTGGGTATGCATCTTTAGGACATACCTTATTTAGGTCTGTGTAGTCCGTGCACACTCGCCATTTCCCGCTTGGCTTCTTCACCATAACCACATTAGACAACCAAGTCGTATATTGTATCTCTCTAATGAACCCTGCTTCTAGCAGTTCTTTTACATGATCTTCCAGCACTTGACGTCGCTCCGAGCTAAGATTTCGCTTCTTTTGGGCTACCGGCTTTGATCCCGGATATACAGAAAGTTTGTGGCAACAAAAGCTCGGGTCCACCCCGGGGATGTCAGATGACCTCCACGCGAAGACATCGTGGTTACGGCCAAGACACGCAACCAGGCTTTGTTTGTCGTCTGTGTCCAGGTCCTTGCCTATTTTAGTGACCTGCCCCGGTTCTCCAATATTTATAGTTTCTAGCTCACCCTCTGGTTCTGGTCGCGGCATCTGCTCCTCGTCTCGCATATCGAAGTTGACCATGTTAACCGACCTGTGTGGAGGGGGTTTGTTACCAGGCTGACTGATTCCAGTAGAAATGCTAGGATCCCTTGTCACCATTCGAACAGATCTGAAATAGCAGTCCCGAGACTCCTTCTGGTCTCCAGCTATAGTGAGCACCGTACCCTGTTTAGAAATCATTTTGAGCTTTTGGTGCTTGGTGGACACCAACATATCCCAATCATGGATGGTCGGCCTCCCCAGGATCATATTGTACTCCGAAGGGAAGTCGGCCACGATGAATCTCACCCTTTCAGATCTGTATGCCTCCTTGGTGACTAACGTCAACCGCAAATCAATGTACCCTTTGGGTATGGTGTCCTGCCCATTAAAAGCAATTAAGGCTGTGTTACAGGGCCTGAGATCTTCTTCGTCAAGATTCATTTTTTTAAAGGCTTGCCATAGGATGACGTCAGCGCAACTTCCATTATCCAAGAAGATTTTCTTGACCCTGCAGTTCACCAACGTCCCAGTGATGACCAACCCGTCTACGTGGCCTGGTATCACGTCGTCCAATTCCTTCCTTGTGAAATACAACAACGGTGGTTCTGGTTCTTCTTCTTTGAATTTAGGACGCTCTCTGATGGAGAGCACCTCCCTGAGGTACTTTCGCCGGGCATTCATAGTATCGCCACCTCCACCAAACGCGCCACTGATAACATTGCATTCGAATTCCGGCTCCTGGAATTCTTCATCATCGCGAGCTTGCTTGTTGCCGCGATTTTCATCTTTAAATTTTTTATTCTCATTAGACTGATTGACAAATTTGCCTCCTCTCCTCTTCCGATTTCTCCAACCCTGAGTGCGGATGAGGTATTGACGCAATTTTCCTTCCCGGATATATTTTTCAATAGCATCCCGAAGGTCCCAACATTCATCTGTAGAATGCCCTGGGCCGTCATGGAATGCACAGTACCGTGATTGGTCCAGGCCGGCTGGATGCTGTAATGGCCGGGGTTTTTCAACTGTCTTCATTTCGGTGGAGGCCACCTCACGCCAAATCTGCGATCGAGGAGCATTCAATGGGGCATATTTCTCATACCGCCCTCGAGTTGGGAACCGTTCTTCTGGCTTTTTCCCCCGCAAGTCTCCTGGCTTTCTGGGCCCCGGTTTATCTGATTGACTCTGATGATGTTTCTGGTCAATATTCTCTAATTCCATCTGTTCGAGTTCTAAGTATTTCTTAGAACGCGTGTTGAATTCGACTAAGGTCCGGGGTGGGTCCTTATAGATCGACTTGGCTAGTCTAGAGCTCCCATGTAGCCCGGCTATCACCAGATGTAAATGAACATTTTCGGATAATCCAGGCACCTGTAGGGCAGCAAGTTTGAACCGATCGAGGTACCTTTGCAGTGTTTCTCCGGATTGCTGTTTGATTTTGCCCAAGGCAAATTCTGATTTTGGCTGTTTCTTGCTGGTGGCGAAGTTCAACAAGAATCGTCCTCCGAACTCTTCGAAAGATCGAATGGACCCTGCCGGTAAGGATGAAAACCATGTTTGTGCCGCCCCAGTTAATGTTGTTGCAAAGAGCCTAGTAATCAAAGGTTCTTCTATGCCCTTGATATACATAGCCGTGTCAAATGCATCCAGATGCACCTGCGGATCTTGGGTGCCATCATATTTGATCAGTTCGGATAGGTTTAAGTTGTCTGGATAGGGAGCCTCCACTATTTCATTTGAGAAGGGGCTGTCATTATACAACCCCCTGTTGTATTTCCTTCTGTATATTCCGGCAACGTTATCCGGGCTGCGTTGCAGGGGTCGGTGCATTGCAGCCGCGTCGCCATTTGCTTGCATATCTTGTGTATTCAAATGCCTAAGCATCCGAGGCGTCTGGTTAAGACCCAGATCTCCTTGCCCCCCTTGCTGTGGTCCTTGCAGGCCGAATCTCGGAACCCCCATTATTGAATTTGGGTTCATAGGGATTCCGGTAGGGGCAGCCTCCACCGGTTGCCGATCTTCTATGCGAGGGTTTGAACGGCGTAGATCTGTGACTACGCGATCAACGGCTCTGACTGGATCTGGGTTAGTCATCTGCCGGATCCGGGCCTCTAGTTCGTGGATCTGCCTCGCATCCGCCTGTCTCTGCAGCTCGCTCCGGCGCTCCCACTCCTCAATCCGGCGCAGGAGGGCATCCATGGCCAGATTCGGGCCTTGTCGGCCAGGTTCATCAATGGGCTGCAACCCCTGCATATACGGCGCATCAGGGTTGCAGGCTGGAGTGGATGTGGAGTCGGAGTGTACCTCACTAATGTGCACGGCATCCGGATCTGGATCTGCAGGCTGGAGTGCTGCTTCCCGATCCTCCTCCTGATTGGATGTCAGAGGGGGACGGAAGCCACTCCTGGTGGTTCTTACCATCGCTCTTTATGATAATTCGTGGGTTCGATTCCCACAGACGGCGCCAATGTTCTGCCTGCTGGCAGATGTGTCCAACGTAGGTTGGATGATTGATCTTGGATACAAGTGTTTCTCTCTAGATGCCTATAGATTAGGTATCTGGGAGGAACGTGGATCACTGACACTGACCTAGGCGTATGCCTTCAAGGTGTGTGTGTGATCTATAGTGTTTAGGATTAGAAAATGTGTACCTTACTGCTCTGCTTTACCTGCCTTATATAGCCCGGCTCTAGGGTTTGGTGGCTGGCCGAGGTGCAATGTGGGCTTCGGGCCGAGGTGCAGAGTGGGCCTAGGTCTAGTCCATAACAACTCTATAGAAAAATTTGATAATATGAATATCTTATAAACGGCTATAACTTCAATTCGCAAGTTTGAGAACTGCTTAGCTTGGCTAAGCTTTTGACTTTTTGCGATAAAACGCTGCCAATGAAAAGCTCTTATCGTGGAGCGGGCCGGGCCCATTCCAATCGCATATATTTATTTATAATTTTGTATGGGTTGGTTATATTTATAAAATTTTTTTATTTATAAACTCTGACAAGTTCTTACAAACTACAGTATCTAATACTGGACTCGAGTTTAATTTCCTGCAATTTTTTCCTACCTTGCATATTGTCTTTTAGTTTTATGTGATTGCATTTTCTTCTATATGTGAGTGTTAGTAGGGATGTGCATGGGTCGAACCGAACCAGATTTTCTGAAAACCGGTTCGGTTCTTAAACCGGTTTGGTTCATGAACCGGTTCTTTAAAAACTGGTTCGGTTCATGAACTAGTTTTTTAAAACTGGTTATTTTATGGAGCGGTTCGGTTCGGTTCATGGTTCGACCCACTTTTTTGGTTATTTTGCACATCCCTAAGTGTTAGGGGTGATTAACGAACTAAAGACCTTTGGCTCGACTCGTGAAGACTTGAGCTTATATGTCTAAAATTGGTTATTGGGACCAGGTTTGAACTTGTATAAAAGTTCGTTTAATTAAAAAGCATCAGGCTTCAATTCAAAAGTTTGGCCTTATAGTCTCTCAGGTTGGCCTAGTGTATTAATTTTTATTTTATATTTTTTATACTACTCATGATAGTCCCCTCTCTCTCCTCAATTCATTTCATCCCATTTTATTAGTTAAACAGACCTTTTGAATGATTTTGTTCTATATTATACTGATTATATATAATTATATACATTGAATTTATGAATATTTATGGAATTATTAGTGCCGTAGATTATACATTTTGTTTGGATAAATTTGTGTTGTGTTATTTTTTTTAAACAGGCTAAATTAGGCTCTCATTTTTTATAAATAAGTCAGGTCACATGTCAATAATTATATTTATAACAAGTAATAAATTTAATCAGACTAACATATTTAAACACAGTCGACTCGGCCTGTTAACATCGTTACTGAGTGAGTGTGTTTCTACTGTATCCTATAACAGATTTTTACACTACCAAAATAACATTGCGGTTATCTCCTCTATAGGTACTAGCTCATAGATCCTAAATTAATTACAGTCCTCTTAGATCAGACAACTACTAAGTATTGAATTTAAATCTCTAACAATATTACCATCTTCTAGCGCACACACACACATATATATATATATGCAAGATCCTTTGATATCGGTGTCAAATTTGAAGTTTGACATTTCATCTAGGAGTCGTCAGATAAAAAAAGATCAATGATGTCACATGTTTACAAATCAGAATCATTGATCCTTTTTGATCTGATGACTCTCATATGATGTGTCAAATTTTAAATTTGACACCAGTGTCAAAGGATCCTACCTTATATATATATATATATATATATATATATATATATATATATATGGAAAAAATATTTCTCAAGCTGCTTGATATAAGTTTATATCTGGCCACCCCAAAACTACGTAGTTTTGATTATTTATTTCCTTATATTTATTGATTCACCTTTGAATGGTTATGATTCTCCTTTTCTCTCTTCCTTTATCACCATTGATCCATCTTTGTACGGTTATGATTTTGTAGCCGGAGATAAAGTTATCTCCGGCAGCTTGAGAAATGATAAGCCCATATATATATATATATATATATATATATATATATATATATATATATATATATATATGAGGTATGATCCTTTGACAATGGTCTCAAATTTGAAGTTTGACGCCTCATCTAAGAATCGTTAAATCCAAAAAGATCAATGGTGTCACATGCTTAAAAATCAGAGTTGTTGATCTTTTTTGATCTAACGGCTATGAGATGAGGTGTCAAACTTCAAATTTGACACCGGTGTCAAAGGATCCCACACATATATATATATATATATAGGAAAAGCATTTCTGCAGTCACTTTAAATAAGGTTGTCTACGGCTGTCCCTTTTTAACTAAGTATGACCGGTCATACTTTAAAATTACATTTTCTCTCTCCGCCACGTCAGCCGACAATGTCTGAGGAAAGAGAAAAAAAAAAGAATAACTTTATTATTATAATTAAGTATGATCGGCCATACTCAATGAAAAAGCAATAATTGTAGATAATCTTATCTAAAGTAGTTGCAAAAATGTTTGGATAACTGACCAAAATGCCACTGTTCACCAACTTTTTTACCTAAATGCCACGCGAACAGTGTTATTTCCCAATTTGCCACGTGGGTAAGTTCGCTTCTGACACAGGCGAACTCGGTTTGCTGATGTGTCACATTTTTAGTAGATAACAAGTATCAAATTTAAAAAATAAAAAATAAAAAAAATGAAGTTCGTCTACCATGTAGGCGAACTTGATTAAAAAAATATTAAAACCGAGGTCGCCTGTGTCAGAAGCGAACTCTGATACCACCAGAAAGTTGACACATCAGCATACCAAGTTCGCTACTGCTCTGGGCGAACTTGCCCCCGTGACAGATTGGGAAATAACACTGTTCGCGTGGCATTTAGGTAAAAAAGTTGGTGAACAGTGACACAATGTTCACTGTTCCGAAATGTTTTAAGAACTTCTTGCTCAATATGTTTTAATCTTTCGTAAATAAAATCAATCATTTTAGTCTTGTAAAAAATCAATATATACATGATAACACAAGAAAAACATTTGATAGTACGACATTGACAATATATAAAAGAAAAAGCATTTTAATTTCATGAAAATATCAAACGACGTTATCAGAATAAGAGATTCAATCATTGGACGACATACACATGCCCACCTCTGTTACGTGGATTGCAATATTTTATCACATGACAGGACAAAGTAAGCGGAAAGAAAATAATAATAATAAATTGATCATTTATAATAAGATTTTATTAATCTCATTTAACATAAGATAGTTATCTTATATCTTATGTTGTAGATAGAAAATAGATGGGTCCCACCATTACAAGAAAAAAGGAAGAAAAAAAAGTGGGATACAGAAATCGAAGTGATAGAAAATGAGAGATAATATCTTATATAAAAGGAAAAATAATATATTATCTTTATCTATACTTATCTAGTAAAACAAATACACACTAATAGAATTATCATTAGAGTCACCCATGCGCCTAAAAATGATAATCACTCCTCTTTTTCCTAAAGGTAATCATATTTATTTTTGAAAGCATCTAACCTCATAATTTTTTCACTCTGTTTTATTTTTGAATTGCAACGATTTTTGGTTTATGTTTATAACAATGAAAACTAATTTATTTTTATTTTTTTAACTCCAATCCGGTGCCTTGTTCTATTTATTGAAGTTTCTACTATTTCTCTCTTTTCACTGGGGTTAATTTATTGATTTGTTCAAACCGCAGATATCCGTTATACAAATTGAGTGCTTCTCGTCAATATTTTAAAAACGAATAGATCGTTTACCAAAAATGAGCTATTTTGTTGATCTCATAGGAACAGATAATGCAATGCAATATAATTGCTATTGGATAATGATATAGTAGATAATTGACCGTACGTGTGGCACTCGTAGGACCACATGGTTCGTTCTCCAATGAAAAAGCTTGACACTGTCAAGTGTCAACCATAATCTTCCCTCCCTCTCCGCCACCATGCACCATATCTTTGGATGAGCGCTATTTCCCTTTCCCATAATTATGACTCATTTTTTTTTTATATAAATATATATTATCCGTGTACCCAGGAAAAGATCTCCAAAAATAAAAAATCAAAACATACAATAATTTCCGGTGAAAGATGTTACATTTATTAACAAGGGTTCTACTTTTCTTATGTTGTAAGGGATAACGTATTTTATATTATGAGATAAATTAAATGGGACTCACCAATTTTTTTTTTAAAAAAAGTGAGACACGTCTTTTTATGTAAGTGTAACATGAGAGATGAATTTTATGTAACATAAGAGTATAATTTCCCTATTAACAAAATATAAATGAAGTTATTTAAAATTATGAATTTTTGTAAAGAAATTTTTTAATATAATTATGGCACAAAAATTCAAAGTTAAATTTATTCATAAATTTCTACATCATTTTTATATTTAAACTCAAAGTTTCATTTATATTTAATTTAATGCTCGTACGCATTATTTTTTTTTTTTAAGAATTATATGTATAAATGAATCAATTTTCTACACGACTTGCTAACATTACAAAAAAAAAAAAAAACCGTGTCACGGTCGATTCGTTTTCAAATTCGTGTTTTATTTGTGTTGGCAAAATTTGACATGAAAAAATTTGTATCATGTCACGTGTCAATCCACAAAACCCAGAATTGGTTTGTGTTAATCTTCTTACATGTTTTTCTTGTTGTGTTATGTCGTAAATAAGTTATTCATGTTTTATCATATCATATTAGGGTTTATCATTTAACATGACCACAAAAATTTCCTACACACAAAATATTTTGTGGGGCCCGCAGCAAAAAAAACTCCGGCACGTAAAATGAATCTCTATAACATAACACAATCACTTTTCCTACAATATAACTCTTATAAAACCCATCATATTAACCCACATAATAAAGTAACACAATTTGCAATTGACAAGTTATTCATATTGTCATATTGTTTCGTGTCATGTTAACCTACATAATAAGCAAAACGCTATGATATTGCGGATTATTTATATCGTATCAATCCGCAAAATAAGTGAGTCGCATTTGTATAGAATGTTTTGATCCAATTTTAAATTTGTGTTGTGTTGATATCGAATTCATGTTACATCATGTTCATATGAATTGTCACCCTAATATGGATAATTTTTTGGGTTTATCATCTATTATTTAATATTAAGGTAAAGTGTGTGTCATTTTAAAGGATGTAAGGTTATGTCATTTTAAAAGAGAGAAAGAGATAGATAAAGGAGGAGAGAGAGTTGACAAAAAAAATAAGTGTGTGAGTTTCACCTCGTTGTGAGAGTGAAATGATATAAGTTGTATCATTTAAAAGGATAAACACTTTTTCCTTTAATATTATCATAAAAAATTTCCTACACACACAACATTTTGTGGGGCCCGCAGCAAAAAAAAAATAAAAATTCCGCCACGCAAAACAAATCTCTATAACATAACACAATCACTTTCACTACGATATAATTCTTATAAAACCCTAATTTTTTATATATTAAAAAAGAAAAGAATGAAGGCAGCCAAGTACATTATGCCATCTCAGAAATAGACCTGTATTAGCTAGGATCCACATGGAGCATCGCGGAACCCATAAGTTCCATCCAGATTGCTAAGTATGAATACGACTTGCTACAAGTGGCTGCAAAGCATGACGTGGCCTTACAGTTACACCATATAATAAACTCTTGTGATGGGGTATTTTATACGGTTAAATTCCCGTTTTTATCATAAATTCCGTATTCTGCTATCCTCAACTTATGAATCAGCAAATACTTGGCTTTCAGCCAAGGAGGAATTTGTGTGGCCTTTAAATCTTCTCTGTTCTATCAAAATTTTGATTAATTCAACTTTTTTGGTCGATAACATATGTTTTAGATATGGCAAAACTCACCAGAGTTATGTGGAAAAAAGTTATTTTTTTTCGGTTTATTGCATGTAAAGTGGGGTGGTTAGATTAACAGATAAAAAGGTTAGATCAGTCAAGCAATTAAGAAAACATCCAACAGTTATGTATTTGATTGACACTTTTGTGTTGCAATTTGGACGAAGATGGTTTACATGTTTAATTGTAAATCATGAAGGTTTCAAGATGCGAACTTGTGTCTGAACTTTTTTAATAATTAAACTCCATATATATTTCATACTTTGGGACTTGGGTGCTCGGGAAATGCATGACTTAATATCGCAGTTACTTAAGTAAGCAAGGGATATTGGAGGACCAAATAACGAGCAAAATACATATGGTTTGCTATTGTTTTGAGCATTGAACTATTTCAAATTAAAAAATTTCTGCTACATATCATTCATCCAATTTGAAAATCTTTCACAAATCTGGAAAGGAAAAGGTTTTTATGTGTTGCGAGAGTATTGTAGCATTTTATAAAAAGCATACGTAACACATACATTGCACAATCATATATATCCTTAGATTAAAAACATATTATTACATTAAATTTAAACAATTGCTAACTATTTAATAGGTGTTTGACAAAAGATAAAAAAATTTATGCCTGAAAATCATGATTCTCGGGAATAGAATAAATTGGGAAAATGAATTTCCCAAAAATGTGATAAAAAAACCGATTGGTAGAATAAAATATTATTAAAAATATTGACTAGTTGATTGGCAAAACAAAAAATATGACGTAATTTTACAAAAATAATTCCACCTACCACTTATTTCTTCTACTTTTTTCTTCTAACACGATTTAGGTTTTCTCCACACCCTTCTTCTCAACAGTTAGCCTAATAATATTGCAAGGTGATTAGCCAACGCCCTTTCCAACTATTTATGAGACAAAATGCAATTTTGATAGTAACTAGACAAAATTGGTTCCGAAGTGACATTGAATCTAACTCTTTTCTTCCGAAGTCATAGCATTGAAGCACATGGGAGACAAAGAATGAGTTGTGTGGTGGCCAATAAAGCATTTTGGTGTTGGAGTGATGAGGGAAGTGAGGGAGCATCCTCTCACCATAACTTTCATGGTGGGAAATTGCAGGATTTTCCGGGAAAATAGTTTGGGAGAAATGGTAAGGCTAAGGAAACTAAAGAGACCATGTACTTGTAAAGAATCTTGGGATACACCACCCCAAAAGCTAGCTCAAGGGTGGAGTGCTCAAGGCCTTATAAATTCACATTAGTTGCACACATAACCAAACCAATGTGGGACTATATATCTCAACACGCCCCCTCACACGAGAGCCCATTGGGTTTGAAGCATGGATATTGCACATGCCCAATTTTTGGTTTACCTTTTGTGCTTTTTATTTTAATTCCACTTTAAAATGAGGGACGGTGAGACTCTGATACCATGTAAAGAACTTTGGGATACACCACCCCAAAAGTTAGCTCAAAGGGTAAGAGTGCCCAAGACCTTATAAACTCCACATTAGTTACAGAACCAATATGGAACTATATATCTGAACTGCAGAGAAAACTAAAGAGACCACCTACTAGCAAATGACTAGGGGTGTTAACGGGTCGAGCCGAGCCGAGCTTTGATCTTAACGGGCCAAGCCTGTATTTAAACGTGTCCGACTGGCCTTAGCCTGTTACATGTCACGAATATAATATTGGCCTGTGGCCTGTTTATTTACAAAAAATAAAAGCTTGTCTTAGCCTGTTAGCAAGTTAACGAATAAAAACAAGATAACAGAATTCCACAAAAAATAAATTTCCATATAGAAACCTTAGCTTCCAATTTGCAGCAATAATTTATAAAGTCTACAATAAAAAAAAAATTAAAGTGAGAGAAGGTAGATAACAGGTTATATTATCTTAGCCCATTATAAAAAAAGTGCAAATAAAAATAAAATAAAATAAATAAATAAATAAATTGACACAAACAAGCAGTGCATAGTGGAACGAATGAATTTTTGTGGGTTTGTTTGTGTGAAGGAGGATGAAGGATAATATAGAACAACACTAGTAATTCCATAAATATACATAAATTTAATATATATCCAAATAGCATAATATAGAATAAAATCATTCAAAAAGTTTGTTAAACCAATAAAATGGGGTGAAATAAATTGATGAAAGAGAGAGTTATTACAAGTAGTATAAAAAATATAAATAAATATTTATATACTAGGTTAGCCTGGGAGGCTCTAAGGCCGAGCTTCTGAATTAGAGCCTGAGGCCTTTTTATTAAACGAGCTTTTATACAAGTCCAAACCTGGTTCCAACACGAGCTTTTATTAAACGAGCTCAGACCTTTACGAGCCGAGCCAAAGGCCCCTGGCTCGTTTACCACCCCTACAAATGACGATGACGATGCAAGGGTTATTTTAGTCATAAAATTTATGAAAAATATTTCCATCCAAAAATATCACCCACCCCACATTTTTTTTAACATAATAAAATTCCAGAAATATCAGATTCATGAAAAAGTTTTTAGAAATCTTATGCTAAATATGGATAAATAAGATTAACCACCATCAGTTTCCTGAAAATATTAAAAAAAATCTATACCAAACACCCTCTTGATTTCCTTTGGTTAATTAAGTTTTAACTGAATAGAATTACAATTTGGACACAGCTAAGTTGGTGTTCTCCGCATATAAATGGTTATTTGCGATATGTAAATAGTGTATCCAAGAATAAGTAAATCATCTCTCAAAATTTTTATGATTTTTTTCAATTAATATTTTGGCAAGTTAACCTTCCATCCAACAAATTTTTGGTGATTTGGTGGGCCAACCCACCTTAAAATGGGGTGGGTGATATTTTCAACCCAACATTGAATGGCGGGTCAACCTACCCCGGCCCATTTTTGGCTATTAAGGATGAGTTAACCCATTTTATCACCTCTATTTATATTTCTTACTAAAAAATCTTACGAAATCTACATCAATAGATAATTCATTCAAATCGTTAAATTTTTTGAATACCATAAGATTATTTTTTCTTTATTTAAAATTTTGATTGAATACCATAAGATTTAGACGGCTCTAAAGTAAACTTTTAAAATCTTAATTGAATGCCACGTGATTTTTTTTTTAATCCTTTATAATTGTAATTGAATATCATTAAAATTCATTAAGATCTCAATCCAATACACTCTTGAATAAGTAGTTTTATATATTCTCAAAAATTATATACTTTATCAAGAAAAATAAAGTTTCTTAAAGGACTATGTATTTATTATTTATTTCTTTACCTTACTGTTCTTTCTTTCTAAACCCCGTTTCATACATTCCTTTTAAGTAAATGTTTTGATAAAAAAAAAGTTTTATATTTATCATGTAACATGATATAACATCACTTTCCTATACACACATTAAAGAGGTGAGATTCACATGTTTTTCTTTCTCTTTCATCATTTCACTTTTTCTCTCTATTTTTTTGTGTGTATTGTGAAAATAACATTTAAATCATGTAACATAACATTAATAAAAAAAAAGGAACAATACATTATTTAGATGGAAGGTAACAGGAGAACAGCAAGAAGTGAAAAGGTGATTGAAAACCTTTCTTTAATTATTTTTTAGAAGGAAACCATTACTCAAAATATCAAAATTCTTTTTACTCGAATTCAAGACTAGGCAAGGAAAGATTATTTATTTCAAGGGATAGAATCAGTTTAGAAACTTTTTTTTGCAAATTATACTATGTATGAACCGGTCATATACTGCATGATTAAAATATGACCGGTCATACTTAATGTAGTTTGTAAATAAAAAAATATGTAAATATAAGATGTCCCTTATTAAACTAAATAAAAAAGTAACTTATCTGCATTTATATTATAATAACTTAAAGCCCATTTTGAAAGCCTTCGGTCAACAAAGACTGCTACCTCTTCTTTATCTCCCAAGCCTATATTAGCAAAGCTTATCAACATTAAAGACTACATGACATCAAGGTATCCCCTCTACAAACTTCTCAAGTATACTTCAGCACCAAGACACTTCTACAATCGTTATCTCCCAGCCACCCACAAGAACCAATGTAAAGAGATGTATGTCTTCACCATGAAGAAAGACATCTCTCAAGTTGGTCATCTCTCTACTACAAATACATATGTTTTAATCCAATTACACTTCTTCTTCTATAAAATTAAAACCTGCTTGAACCAAATCTGAATTAAGCATCGGAGTATCTTGCAGGTACACCCTCACCATATTCCATTGAAGACCCATGGGTTAGAGTTGCTCCAACTACAAGATGCTTTGACTCAAGGCGGATCCAGGCTATTTGTGTAGAGGAAGATCACATGATCAGTCCATTTGTAAAACCGATTATAATGAGTAACTATTACTCTCTTTCTTTCTTTTTTACAAAAATATTTGATTTAGAAAATCCCAACACTCTAACACTATACTTAAGAAAGAAAAAGGGTTGTTTTAAACTCCAAAAATAAAAGTGAGATTTGATCTAAATCCTTAGATTTATTTAAAATTTTCAACTAAATTAGATTCATCTTGTTTTTATACGTTATCTCTCATGTGCGTAGTTTCTCATTTTTTGTGTGTGGATAAATTAGAGGTATCTTTTACATGAGAAAATTTTGTTCGAAACAAATCCAGAATTACCCAATTTCTCATTTATCCCTTCTTTTTAGTTCCCTTTGCTAACCTTATATTGTTCTTTATTTTCTTCTATTTAAAAACTTTTAAACATATGTACTATAAAAAACTTTTAAACATAACATTGAAAAATGTTATAAGCAAAAATGAAAAAAGGACATTCATCTATCAGCATATGATTTCTGCTTTAGTGGCCCATAAAATTCTTTGTCACCAAGATATAACTCGTCCTTTTCCTCTCTCATTATTTTGTTTCTCTTCCTATTCGCTTTCACTCTCTATTATTAAGTTTAATTGGCAGAGAGAATTTTTCCTACCACCAAAGCAGAAATCATTTTCCCTTCATTTATTATAGGGTAAAATATTTTTTATATTGTAAAAAATAATTATATTTCCTACACACATAAAAATGTGTGAGATGTTTTTTTTTTTTCTTCACATGACTCCATAAATTTTTATATGTATATAAAAAATAAAATTAATTTCTATGATATAATAAATATTTATCCCTTTATTATATGACCGTAAATTATATTTGAAAGTAGTTTGGTTTTTGACATTTTATTTCCAAATTAAGCGAGTGACGCAATATTGCAGCGTACCCTCCTCGAGGGAGAAAAATCCCTATAAATAAGGGACAAATACCAGCACGGATAGGCTTGAAGGCGCTACTCCAAAGTCCAAAGCACCTTCACTTTCTTCAAACTCTCTTTCCTATTTTCTCATTAAACCAGAAAATGGACAACATTCAACCCGAATCCAAACCTGAACCCGAGCCCATCATACTCGGATCCTCCCAACCCGCTTCTGACGCTCCCAAATCCACCATCAAATTCCTCTGCAGCTACCGCGGCAAAATCCTCCCCCGTTACCCCGACGGCAAGCTCCGCTACGTCGGCGGCCAGACCCGTGTCCTCGCCGTCGATCGCACCATTCAATTTTCCGGTCAGTCCTCTATCTCTCTATAGATTTTTTGACAGTTCCAATTTTCAGTCATCGAGAGTGAAATTGCGCTTGCAAATCATAATAACCGTAATCGTGTTTATTGCAGAACTGCTATCGAAGCTGGAAGAGCTGTGTGGCACCTCCGTGAGGCACCTTCGATGCCAATTGCCCGCCGAAGACCTCGACGCTCTGGTTTCCATAACCTCCGACGAGGATCTCGCCAATCTCATCGAGGAATACGATCGCGTGACGTCGCCGCCGTTGAAGATCAGAGCCTTCCTTTCGCCGCCGAGATCTTTGAACAAACATTCCGCACATCCGTCGATGTCTCTGTCAAAATCAGCCTCCTCCTCCTCTTCCTCCTCCGCGTCGTCGTCGTCTTCATCGTCGTGTCAAAGCCCTAACGGTGGCGGTTCTGGTTTCTGTTCTGGCCGGAGCTCTATCGCCGCGGCGGCGCCTGTGGTCGACCGTTGCGTCCATCAGATGTCGCCGATGACGGCGTATCCGGTCGGCGTGGAGAAATCTTCTGGGAGGAATATTCCTCTGCCACGCTACGGTTACCATGCTCAGGGGAACACTGGAAACGTTTATCTGATCCATAACGGCAACCACTGGCAATAGCGCTAGACTCGTTTGATTTCGTCCATGGATGATGGAATGGAACTAAGAGGCAGCTTTTATTGAAAAGAGAAAACAAAAGGAATTTTACGATAATATATAAATATTAAATCGAGAAAAAAGAGAAAGAGAGAGAAAGGAAAAGCCTTGGATATATGTGTGATGTAAAATCGTAAGATGAATTGCGGTTTTAGCTTGTGATCTTTGCTTGCCCATTAATGAATTTCACACCAATTTCTTGTTGGCTCCATTTTTGTAATGATGGTGAGTTCGTTCGTTCGTCCGTCCTTTTCTTTTTCGTGTCTTCGTCGTGATTTTTTATTTTCTTTTTTCTGTAGGTTAAATTCCATAGCCAAATTGTTCTGACTCCATAATTTCATTGTGGACATGTTCTTTTTGTGCTATGGCTAACGCCCCATCCTCTTTCTTTGTCATAACTATGGTTACAATTTTCCCCCCTTAAATTTCTTTCGGTTTTTACAGTTTTTTTTTTTTTTTTTTTTTCATTTAAGAGTTTCTATCTGGATTGATTAATAGTTTGACATTTTTGTTTGCAGGTTTAACCAGAAGAATGAAAAATCTTACTCACACAGATGGCGTTTGGCAGGTTTCCATTGTAAGTTTTCTACCCGGACATAAATTTGGTCTTTTGTTCCTCACAAAGTGATGCTTTATTCTTTAATAGCTATGTAGCTGTCATTACTCATTACTCTTTGGTGTTGCTTAGCAATTTATCCATGGTTATGTTCCACCTTTTTGAAAAATATTTAATCCTATTCCATTATTAGTTATTTTATACTTTTTTTTAATCTAGAAAATGCATTTCTTTAGAGATTAGAGAGAATTTGTGTTATCATATTATACTAGTCATTTGCTTTGTTTTTGTCCCCATGAAAAACCTACATTTTATTTTATTTTTTTTAACTACTTTGTTGTTCTTAGTGTCCTCTGCTCTGCATAAATTGTCTCTCGGTGTTTCTTTCCTTTTGAATTACTAATAATAATGTTCAAGTTCAGTTCTGAGATTTGGGCCAGATTCAAATGAAGTGATATTATGAACACTGGACAATATCTTGGATTCGTATTAACACCAGATAGGGGTGGCGATGCTGGCAGGTGGAAACATATGTCATGGGGGACCAGACTCCATGCAAGACATTAAATGACTCATCATAATGAAAATTAAAAATCTGAGGACAGCTGGCACATGAATGTTGAAATAACTTGAACTCGTGAGATGTAATATATGGTTCAAATTAATAGAACTAACATAAAATGAAAATGTTTTTCTTTTTAAAAGAAAAAAAGTATCATAAAAGAACGAGAAAAAAAAAGGACGGGTCATCCCTTCCCCGAAGAACGGGTCAAAAATTTTGATTTGGTGTTGGAAATAAAAGGACCTCCACTCACGTAACATTCAAAGGGTAGATTCCTTCCGCTGTCTGAGTTTTGGAATGACCCCCATTTTGGATTGACAAACGAAGCATGAAAGTGAGCTCATCTTTGTTATATTCCGGAAGACGGTTTACTAATATCCTACCCCACCATGTGCGATCTTTTATTCCTATCTCTTTTAAGTTATATTATGTGTGTATAAGAAAGATAAAAGGGTAACAAATTTAGAATAATTGAGCATTTGTTGCAATAAAAGATTGAATAAGAAGATTAATCAGACATAAGAAAGAATAAAGAAAGAGGTCTCTTATTACCAAAAAGAAAAAAAGAAAGAGGTCTCTTATTACCAAAAAGAAAAAAAGAAAGAGGTCTCTGCTTGGAGTTGGGACAAATTCATGGATCTGTCAGAGGTAATCCTACTGACATTGTAATGTTATTCTTTGATGACAAGGAAACATCAATATAAGAAAACCAGGTAAAAGATAAAAAAATTCGGTACTTGGTATCAAAGTTTCAGGATATCACCTCCACTTTTGAAAGGAAATAATCCACTTGTTGCGATTTTAAGGCCGGAAACCTTAAACAGGAAAGTTAGAAGGGCAAAAAACACACAGCAGAAAAACAAGAAACAAAAGGGAACACACCAGAAAATTTACTTTGTTCAGATTCTTGATATTTCTATTAAAATTCTAACATCAAGTTTTTAAAGGGAAAATTCCCCTATTGTTAGAGGAACCCAAAAAATTGGTCCTGCGTACACATTCAAAGGATGGACTCTGCATGTTTTGGTTTCACTTTTTCTCACCTCTTTAAATGTGTCTTAGGAGCTGGCAAAATGGACCGAATCCGCCGGGCCGCCCCGTCCCGCCCGCCAAATAGGGCGGGGTGGGCTGAGTTTTCCAAGCTCGCTGTCCGCCAAGCCCGCCCCGCCAACTCGCCTGGGTTGATTTTTATTTTTATTTTTTTAATTTTTAGTGTAAAATGCTAGGGCTTGGCGGGCCGCCCGCCCAAACGGGGCGGGGCGGGCTAAGATATCTAGCCCACATTTAAAGGCGGGGTGGGGCAGGCTAGCTCGCTTTTTGGCGGGCTTATTGCGGGCTGGGGCGGGGCGGGCAGCCCGCTTTGCCACCTTTATCTTATGTTTTAGAGATAAAATAGGTAGGTCCCGCAATTACAAAAAAAAGGAAAAAGTGGAGTACGAAAAGAGAAAAGATATCTTATGTGAAAGGAGAGTAATATTTCCCTTTATTAAAACTAGTTAAAGATCCAACAACCACACATGAATCCAAAAAAGACAAAAAAAAAAAGATAAGGGGGTGTTCATATGCCTGCAACTCTTATGCTACATATATATGAGAGGAATCGGTGTCAATACAATATGAAATTTTTCAAAAAAGACCTTGGGATACACGCACCCTCACACGAGAGCCCACTGGGCTTGAAGGGTGGACAACATACAAGACCACCTACATGTGGAAATTCCACTACAAAGAAAGTGGGAGGCGGTGAGATTTCGAAGGCTCTGATACCATGTCAAAAAATCTTGGGATACACCACCCCAAAAGCTAGCTCGAAGGGTGGGAGTGCCCGAGGCCTTATAAACTCCACATTAGTTGTTCATCCAACCAATGTGGGACTATATATATTAACATTTTTTTTTAAAGAATCAAGTAACAGATAAATCATTACAAGCCATTAAAGCAAAACAAATCTGTCCAAAACAATTCAAGTAAAGTTACAAACCACCCAAGCTTGAAAATGTATCTATAGTCAATGTAAGTCTACACTCCTAAATAATGAAAAACCCATTCGAGAAGATTCATGTCTAACCATTCTTGTAACTCAGGGAATGAAAGTGGACTTATGGATTAACACCTGCAATTGCTGTATGCCATTGCCATTGCATAGGAAAGTGCTGGAGCAGTTCTTTGGTCCATAGGGATTATATCTCACTAATCTTGAACAACAACCAAATATGTTGATGTATTCTGCAAGCACGTCCAAACCTAATTCTTCTTGTTTATCACTGTTCATCCTCCCTCGCAAAGGAGAATGATAGTAGACTCTCTATAAATAGCATATTGCAGTGGAAATTGTACAACATATCTGGAAATCTCAAGCAGCTCTCCTTTGTCATCATGTTCAATTAATTTTCCAGTGGCATCTGATCCAACAATTCCACCACTTTTGGTGAAGCATATCGGCAAATCAGAATTAAAAGGAATGCACCGATAAGATGAAACAATGGATTTGGTCCAAGATGATCGCATTTTGTATTCTTTCATCACCCAGCAAACACCCGGGCAACAAAGACCGAGATATCGTCCAATTACCATGAAATTACAATTTTCAAATAAAAAGTTCGTGGCGGTAAAATCATGTGGGACAGGAATCTCTGATAAACTCCTTTCAACCAAATCAATGGCGATTATCACAACAACATTTGTACCAGTTTCATTAGAGAAAGTCAACCAATGAAGTGCACCATTCAAGAGTAACCCAGCCCTGAATACCAACACAATATCTAAATATGGAAAACTCATACCTTTAATTTTGTTCCATGAATTGGTTTTCAAGGAGAAAAACCTCATGTGAGTTTTCAAATTAGCAATAACTACCAAGTAGTCATCAGTTGATGAGTCATATCCAAAACCATATAGAAACAAGGGACTCCGAGAGCAAGATATTATTTTCTATGCGCCGGTTGATCGATTCCATAAAATGAAATCACTATCCCCAATATACCTTAAAAGTATAAACCCTCGGCAAGAACCCAATATTCGAAGATTATGTAATGATGATAACTGTGGAGGAGCGAGGTATGCTAAAGCAGAATCATCATGAACCGGTGCCTCTATATCTATGGATCCTAAAGAACCTTCATGATTTTGTTTAACAAGAAGACGGTGTGTGGGTGCTGCCTCTAATTCATAATGGGATTTTGCAAATCTGGGATTGGAAATGAGATTGAGCCATGACTTACACACACATTTAAAACGCAAGAGAGATCTCACCGGCAACCTTAACAGAATTTCATCTATCAACTCTTGAGGGAGTGTGATTGTTCGCTTCATCTTCTTCGTATTCTTCAACGTCATCTTGGTCTTCGTTCCTGTTCAACACAAGCAAAGCAAGAGAGAAAGAGAAATAGAACCAGTTTCGAACCGAACCGAACCAATTTTGAACCAAACGAATGAATAGAAGAAACTATTATCCCAGATTATGTGTATCTATTTTTTGACATGTTATCAGAGTGTAAGAACCCGCACTGCTAATTAAGATAATTAATGAATTTAATTGTGATAATTAGGAAATAATTTCATAATTGACCCCAATAATTATTATGAGGCTTTAATAATTATAATTAGTGGGTAAGAATGCTGAAAGTCGCTTTTCGGAAGAAAAGTGCAGATACGGTTCTGCTAGTCGGTATAAATGCGTACCGAAAAAGTATCTCGGAAAATTATAATAAGTGCATGATAATTACTAGAATAATATGTAGGACTTGTAAAATGAGTTTCAAGTCAAAATAATGAGATCTGATGCCAGAACTGATACCGGCTATGGAAAAGCGCGTACCGGAAAGGTGCTCAGAAAAATAAAATAAAAATATGATAAATCTTAAAAAAAATGAGTAGGTTTAGATTCCAAAGTTTGGGATCAAGATCTTTTGCGTTGCTATTAAGGCTAATACTGCGCGCCAAGTGGCCTTGTGCCTATAAATACATCATTTGCACAAAACCCTAGGCAAACATATCATCCTCTACGTGGGTTTTGGTGGCTGCACATGCTGTGTGCACTCTTCCATGGCTTCTTCATCTTGTTCTTGAGCTTTGAGACCATTTTCTTCACTTTTCCTCCTTGTAAACATTTGAGAGCAACCTTGTGAGGGTGTGAGCGGATCATTGCTGCACTTCCAGCCACTGTTGGTTTTGAGGGAAAGAGCCTTTGTGTTCTTGTTGTGTGGCTTCAAGGAGCCACCTTTGGTGAGAAAAACCCTTACTTGGATTACCATTTTCGTTTCTGGGAGAAGTCAGAACCTTGGAGTTGGTTGTGAGCTCCAAGAGCACCTCCATTTTCTGTTTCAAGCCTTTGGTGAGTTGTACCAACCTTGATCATGTGTTTTAATGGGTTAAAGGTGTCATCTTTGCATGTAATGGATTAAGTAAGTAACCAACTGGTATGTTAACATAAGTAGGTATAAAAATGCATGCTTTAACGTGTTGAAGTGTTAAAAATGGAACCTTGAATGGATATCTTCACGAAAATGCAGAACTGCATTATGTCGTGAAATATCCGGATATTTGTCGAGCAGATATCCGGATATCGATATCCGGATATGGTATCCGGATATTGTATATCCGGATATGGTCAGTGAGATATCCGGATATTGCATATCCGGATATGCCACGAGGAATATCCGGATATTAAAACGTAAAGGAAAGACGTTGTCTTTAAGTTGTATGCTTGAGATGCATAATTGTTGATATAGTGTTGGTCTATAACAAATTGTGATTCTGATGTGTTTGGACTTTGAGTTGTGGACTCTTGGCTTTGGGTGTTAGCTTGCAAGGTAAGCTTTTGTGTCCTCGGTTTAGCCATGTTGTGGTTCCACCATGTCCCATGGGGGTATGGTATATGCATGTTGTGTTACATGCTTTTGGATATATAAAATGTTGATTGAACTTTACATGTAATGGCTTTTAATATGCATGTGTTGTTTCATCTTGACGGTAAGCCTGAGTATGTGGCGTCATACAATACGGTGATCCGGGGTGGATGCAAGTGGCGTCTTGCACTATATGTAGGAGATAGACGTATTCCTGCATTTCTTTGGCCAGTAGAACAGTATTGAAACACATGACATGATTATCTGCTGTATTGCATTGTTTTAGAACTGATGATGATGAACTGCTTTTAAAATTATATTGCACATGTAAGTGAGTTTGGGGTGGAAGATCCTTGAGGACCCCTTGTCTTACTGAGATTTTGTAAGAACCCGCACCGTTAATTAAGGTAATTAGTAAGTTAATTATGTTAATTAGGAAATAATTCCATAATTGACCCTAATAATTATTAATGGGCTTAGATAATTATACTTAGTGAGTAAAAATGCTGAAAGTCGCTTTTCGGAAGAAAAGCGCAGATACCGGTTCTACTACTCGGTATAAATGCGTACCGGAAAAGTATCCCAGAAAATTATAACGAATGCATGATAATTACTAGAATATTATGTAGGACTTGTAAAACAAGTTTCAAGTCAAAATGACGTAATCTGATGTCAGAACTGATACTGGCTATGGAAAAGCGCGTACCGGAAAGGTGCTCCGAAAAATAAAATAAAAATATGACAAATCTTAGAAAAATGCGTAGGTATAGAATCCGAAGTTTGGGATCAAGATCTTTTACTTTGCGATTAAGGCTAATACTGCGCGGTTAGTGGCTTGGGCCTATAAATAGACCCATTAGTGGGCACAAAACCCTAGGCATGCACATTGAACGTGAATAGTGGCTGCAGCTGCCACCCTTCTTCTTCTTCTTCTTCTCCTTCTCCTTCTCCTTCTTCTTCTTCTTCTTCTTCTTCATTCTTTAGCCAAGTTATCACCTTTCATGCTTGTTTAAACACTTGTGAAGGTGAGAGTAAACCTTGAGGCTGCATTGTGGCCATCATTCTGAGTTGAGGGGTAGTTAGTGAGCATGAGTTTGGAGCTTTAGTAATGGCTACTTTGTGGTAGTCATTGTGAGCTTCAAAGTGCCTTCTTGTGGTGCAAGAACCCACCTTGAAGTGCCATTTTCGTGCTCCTACTTAGGCTGAGTTTGAGGAACCTTGGGAGAGCTCCAAGAGCACAACTTGCCTCTGTTTTGAGCTTTGGTAAGTTATACCAACTATGATCATGGGTTTAAATGCTTAAAAATGGAACCTTGATGCATGTATTGAGCTAAGTTAATAACTTAAGGGTGGGGTAGGTTAAACACACCTAGAAATGCATGTTTAAGTGCCTTTAATCGGTTAAAAAGTTGAACCTATGGATTGGATATTCACGAAATGCAGAAAATGCATTCTGTCGTGAGATATCCGGATATTGTCGGGCAGATATCCGGATATCAGTATCCGGATATGATATCCGGATATCCATATCCGGATATGGGGACAGCAACGAACCTGTTTCGATAAAAATTCGATATCTTGAGCTACAGAGCTCCAAATCGAGTGCCGTTTGGACCTATGTGTAGCTAACACATAAGGCTATAACCCTGTAAAATTTCGTAGCCATTGGATAAGTGGTTTGATCTCAGTGTTACTTTAAAGTCGCGTCTTGGTTGCTGGAAATTCAGTTGGCAGCAGTCACTTTGCGAAAATCATAACCGGAGTTATACAACTCCGATTGAGGCATAAAGTATATCGTTGGAAACCTCAAGATGTCTAGTTTAACATTGTAAATATTAGAATATTAATATTGATATAATTATTGGTCTAAAACAGATTGTGATTCTGCTGTGTTTGGACTTTGAGTTTGTGCGGACTCTTGGCTTGGATAGCTAGCTTGCAAGGTAAGCTTTCGTGTCCTCGGTTTAGCCATTTTGATGTTCCACCATGTCCCATGGGGATGGGTTTATGCATGCTGTGTTACATGCTTTGATTATTTTGGAAATGCTGTTGAGCTGTTTATATGTAATGAGCATTATGATATGCATGTGGTGTCCACCTAGACGGCAATCCTGAGTATGTAGTACATACAAGATGGAGAAGCATGTGGGTGAGGTGCAGGTAGTATCCATGTACTCATGTAGGCATAGACATATTCCTACATTTCTCTGGCCAGTAGATTTGAAAGCACACATGACATGATTAATTGCTGCATCGCATGATTTTAGAACTTATACTGTAATACTGTTTTTAGAACTTATATTCCACATGTAAGTGAGCTTGGGGTGGAGACTCCTTGAGGACCCCTTGTCTTACTGAGATTTCTTGTTAGAGATCTCACCCCACGTTTGGGGACGCTTATTTCAGGATCAGGTAATGTTGAGGGCTCAGGTGGCAGGAGGCCAGAGCTGAGCTGATATTCTGATGTGCTGTCTTGCTGGATTGACTGTTGTTTTGCGTTCCGCTTTATTTATATTATGCTATTTATGTTGAGACTGTTTGTGGGCATTGTTGCCTTATTTGGTGAGCATGGGGTGTGTCCATGCCACTTGATTGTTATCGTCTTTTAATTCGTTTTGTAATTGAAGTATCAGGATTTTGACCCAGGCTACTTGTGTAGACCCGTGGCTTTAGATACTCACATTATATTTATGTACGAGGTATTCAGTTAGTTGTCTTGCAATTTACATACAGGCAGTATTTTTATGAAAATGATTAAGTAATCAAGTTGGTTAAGTTAATGACGTCATAATTGAATTAAAGAAAAAGTTATTCCGCATTTTAATTAAGCGTGGCTTAATACGATAGCGTGTTAACAATCCGGGTTAACACGGGCTGTTACAGATTTCTTGTTTAGAGATCTCACCCCACGTTTGGGGAATGCTTATTTAAGGTTCAGGTAGTATGGGGGCTGATGTCTCTGGTGGCAAGAGGCCAGAGCATGATTGATGGTTATTGTATAACTGCCTTGATGATAGCATGACTGGATTGGATGCTGTTTATGTTTTCTGCACCTTTATTATTATGCTTTTGATGTTGAGACTGATGTTGGGCCTTGTTGCCTTATTTGTGTGAGCATGAGGTTTGTCCATGTCACTTTATGTTAGCACTTTGAGCTGAGTTGTATAAACTGTTAGGTGGTCCGATCTACGTGTTGTAGTTTCGTGACTAGAGACTTATGCTTATGATATTTATTTAATGAGGTATTTAAGTTAGCTATATTATTGCAATTACATACGGCCGATGTTTTTATTAATTGATTAATAAGCAAGTTGGTAATGAAAATGACATCATAATTGAAAAGAAAAAGATATTCCGCATTTTTAATTAAGCGCAGCTTAATACGATAGTATAATAACATTACCGGATATATACGGGGTGTTACACAGAGCATTTTTATCCTCCATGAATGGACCTTCCGCTGCCATCATTTTTTTTTAGTTCTTTCTTCATCTACTTTTCTGAGTCTTTTATTCTTCCAGATCTGTGAAGCCCCGAATCGTCATAATTTTTTTATACACCATTTTTCTTAACTGTATTCGTATTGTTCCTTTTCTTCTTCAATGGCCAACTCTGCTTTTGAACACTCCAACCCCTTCATGTTCCCCAAGACATTATTCTACGCAAAGATCCTAAATTGGATTGTTGAATTGCTGAATTTTCTGAATTATTGAATTGTAATCATCGTCTTGAACCGACCGAACCAATTTCGAATCGAGCCGAACCAGTTTCGAACCGAACCGAATCAGTTTTGAACCGAACGAATGAATAGAAGAAGCTATTATCCCATATTATGTGTATCTATTTTTTGACAAAATTGAGGAAGGTTATAGTTACAACCTCCTACAACCGTATCTTGTCACCGTTGATTTTCGCCAATCAACGGTTATCATTTATTATGAATTAATAATTAATAAATGAGTTTAATTTGAGAAAATGATAACCGTTGATTGGCGGAAATCAACGGTGACAAGATACGGTTGTAAGAGGTTGTAAAAAAAAAGGTTGTAACTATATCCTTCCGGCTTTTTCACCCTTTTTCCCCTCATTAATTATTTAATAACCATTTTGCCCCTCACTCAGAACTATCTACCAATCTGCCACTCTTTAATCGATTAAATTGAATATTTAATTGCTTAAATGGTAGAATGAAGATTTAATCGATTAAATCTGCAACTTAATCTATTAAATCAACCTCTTTATCAGAAGAACAACCTTTTGTATGAGATATTTAATGGATTAAATAGGGAGATTTAATCGACTAAATCTTCAAGTCAACGATTTTTGCCTATTTTGACCATTTAATCGATTAAATTTTTAGCTTAATCGATTAAAGAGGGGCGGATTAGTAGATAGTTCTGAGTGAGGGGTAAAATGGTTATCAAATAATTAATAAGGGGCAAAATGGTGAAAAAGCCATATCCTTACTTTATGAAATTAGTAGGTTATCTGTCTTCATTTTAATATAGTTATTTATAATTTAAAAAAAATATTTAAATAAATTTTTGGTCAATATAATTTTTATTTACTTGGAGTTTTGATTATAATTCTTATACTTTTATGGGTAAAGGATTTCTCCGGTCACCGGAGATAAAGTTATCTTCATTGAGCTCAAAACAACATCATTTTGGGGCTGAAATCAAGGTGTTTTTGTAATTATAATATATTTCAGGGTTAAATTAGTCTTTATCATTATAATTTTTTAATCTTATAACCCAAAACGACGTCATTTTGAGTTTACTGAAAATAACTTTATCTCCGGTGACTGCATAGATACTTTTCTCATACTTTTATTTATTTAAAATTTTGGGTCCCTTTGGATGGGCTTTTGAAAAAAATAATTTTTTTAGTTTTTTTCTTAACATTTTTTAAAAGTCAATTATTTTGCATTTTGATACATTGTTTGGAAAGTGCTTTCAAGTAAAAATGTAATTTAAATGTTAAAATAAAAAAATATTTTTCAAATATAAAATTATTGTTGTCCCCTTTCGTGTACTACAGTATAGATTCTATAGAAGGTGTTTTTGGCTTAGTCGCGGTGCTTCCCCCACTTGCCTCTTCGATTGCACATTCGATTTGATTCCATCACACATAAAAGCAAAAACATCATAGGTTGAGAGAGCTTGCACAGAGCTCAAACTGATTGGTTGAAATTCAGAAATCGAAAACGGAAACTCTTGGGAAAGCGATATATACCGCTGGATTTTGGATTCGAGAAACTGGACAAGCCACTAATCGCCTCGGTTCCCGCCTCCAAGGAAACTACTACTTCCAAGAGCAGCTGTAGTCTCTCTTTTTAGACCCATTTCTCTATTCAATTCACCATTCCCTTTTGTAATTGAGGGATAAAATGCGAAGTGAGAAATGCTCACTTGAAGATGGAATCGAAGTGTTATGAACTTGAAGATGGAAAACAATGAGAAAGAACTAAACTTGAATAGTGAGAAGTACTCTAATTTTGAAGATGGAAACGAAGAAGAAACAATTGAAGGAATTGAGGGGTAACAACGAGGTCGTTCACTTGCTTTTGGCTTCTCAATTTTAAAAAAGCCAAAAAATTTAGTTTTGAAAAAAGTAAAATTTTGATATTCTTTTTATTGACTTTTGCTTTTTTTAAAAGCCAACATCCAAACAGTGAAAATAATTCTAAAAGCAGCTTTTGAGAAAGTTAAAGACTATTAAAACATCCTCTTATGGGGCATTTGGTAGAAGAAATTTTTTTATTTATCCTGGAACAATAGATTACTGGAATGTAGTGCAAAATATATTTTTCCTGGAATGTTACTAAAAAGCTGTTTGGTATGGCCGAATTTTCCCGGAATTTTGTGGTTTATTTTACTGAGTGTGTGTTTGGTTGATTGTGAAATATTAGTGAGAATGTGAGGTTATTTTACGAAAAGAACCCCACCTTTACTTTTTAATATCATATTATATTGAATGTGAAATATATGAAAATATCTCTGCACATAGTTGAACATAGTTATTTACAACAAAACAAAACAAAAACTTTTTTGGACTTCCAGACTTCAGCCAACATGTCAACATTCTTCACCGATATATCTTCTGATGTGTAAACAGGGTAAACGTCCAAGCTTCCATGGTAGAGTAGATGTTCTTCAATGCGACCAACTACACGGAGAGAGAAAAAGCTTTCACAGATATCA
Organism: Gastrolobium villosum; assembly: GCA_032173675.1. Lineage (NCBI taxonomy): Eukaryota > Viridiplantae > Streptophyta > Magnoliopsida > Fabales > Fabaceae > Gastrolobium > Gastrolobium villosum. The sequence goes on from JAVKPL010006749.1 coordinate 89,283, forward strand.
TACACAAAACAAGGTTAATTTCATCCACATATTCACGCTTTAATTTCCACTTCCTCGGGCACAAAAAAATTTCATGTATTCCATGGAACTTTTTAGCTGAGCACCGTACACAAAAAGCAACTGACTAACCCCACCTCATAGCCAAAAATAAGCTGAAATCTGTGCATGAAAGGAGGGAAAAAATTACTCACTTTTGGTGGCAGCTTGCGACTCAATCCTGATGTCAAACCTCATATGTCGGTGTAGATTGCAAGTTCAGACCGATATCTAACCGTGCCGGAGTGATGGAAGCTGTCTTCCAAACGACCGACACACAGAAACACATAAATGAAGAACGGAAGAATAACGTTGGAGTATCACGTGTCCAACATCTCTTTGCTCAGTGTCTATTCCAATATTCAAGGCATTTTCGAAATTTTGTCATATTTCCCTATCAATCTTTTACTTTCAATCAAACATAGTCTCAGTAAATTGTAGACAATTCTTCTGGTAATATTTCGGTCTATCAAACAATATTTTTAAAATTTCCCCAGTTATTTTACTTTACAACCATTTCCCCACTAATTATATTTATCTAGTTAAAAAAAATTCTCCTATACCAAACGCCCCCTGAATCATTTGCTGAAACCAAAGAGAAACAGCAAAGACGGAAACACCATAAACGTAACTTGGGAAAATTATTAACTATTCTAAGATAAAACGATGTAGTTTAGTTTAGCTTGTTTTTTTTAATATACATAACCTTAGCTATTTAAAAAGGACAAATAATTTTTCCTTTTTTTAATCAGTAAACAGAGAGAAAATACAAGGTCAAACTCCAAGTTAATGTTATTTAAAAAAAAACTGAAATTTCTCCAACTCCAAACAACCGCTCAACAAGAATTACGGGGATAAGTACTGATAATTCTATCAGGTAAGGTAACGAACGTTTCAGACACAACTGCTCTGTATAATGTTAATCGCTCATCTTCTCATTTCGTGAAGAGAAGCTCTATCCATTTGGTCCAAAACAAAGTTTGTTTTCTTGAGTGTGCTTGGTCTGTTTAGTTATCAAGCCTATATATATTAAATCTTAGGGCTCATGAAGGTGCAAATACCCCCATAAACTTATAATTTGTGCCAAAGAATATCTTTTATTAATAAAACTATTGACTAGGCGTGTGACACCGGACAAATAACTGGAAAGAAAAAATACTCATTATTTGGTATGCATATCTGCACCAACAATAAGTAAATGTACACAATATGAGAATAGAAAGGCTGAAGTTATAAACTTAATGGCAAACCCAAAATGAAATAAATAAAAGAATTTGGCCTCGAAACTCCTAGAATGTTAACGAACAGTCAAAAAAACTATTAAAACGATTTAGACAAAGCACACACCACACCAACCAAAATGACCAAGTCAGATTAGGACGGCTACACAGTCACTCCCACTGTTATAAAACCCAGACATTGGATCAATAGGTCATTAGTTTAACGCCTTGGTGTATGGGTTTGATATTAGTTAAATCCATTTTATGGTCGATTGATTGGTTTGATACCGACTCACTACACAGCCAATCCTTTAACTGGGAATAAAACTTTAATAATAGTGCAAATGTTGTATTATAAGTATAGAAAATTATTTTTGCAGAAAAAAATCTGTGCATTTATGGCAGAAATAATTTATGTCATATACACAACAAATGAAAGAGAGATAAACTCCTTTTTTATTACTTTGGCAGAAATAGTTTACCTATCACAACTCTGTGAAAAATAGTTTTCCTTTATAATTACAATAGTTATAATATTAAAATTATTATTTTTCCTCTCTTCACTTCACCCAATAAGTTTTGAAGAGAAAAAAAACTTTAATTAGGGATGTTTGCGGTCTAGATTGGATCGGTTTTGGAGAAACAAATCTGATTCAATCACTTCGGTTTGATATTTAATCATCCATCGGTTTGGATTTTTTTATATCCTATCCAATTTTATCCAATTTGGGTTGAATCGGTTTTCATTTTTCGAAAGGTCTGAAATTTTAGTCATACAAATCACTAGCTATATCAAAATAAAGCTATTCAAAGTTATAAACCACTAAAAAATTCAAGTTTAAAATGTAGATACAAGGTATGTTTTGATGATAACAAAGTGGAAACAACAGAAAGAGAAGTGCATTGATCAATAGCGAAAAACATAAACTATATGTGGATATTGAAGATGTATGATGTAGCCACACAAGAAGAGTGATGTCATATCAAAGTGGCAAGATCATTGGATCAAGAGCAACCCCAAGATCAAAGACAGCTAATCATGGACAACATCTAAGAGAAGCACAATATTATAACCATGGTGAAAAATGATCAAAACCAACAAAGTGTCAAGCATTGTCATATCCAACAAGTCAAAACATCAAGTTCAAGAAAAGATTCAAGACACAAGACATAAAGCTAAGTCTAAAGCCATATTTGGAATATATCTTTAGGACTTAGAATATATGTAAGGGTATATGATAGATTGCATTGCATGAGCTCAAAGTTTTTCTAAAAGTAAACATGTTTTTCAAATGCATAATCATAATCTTTATACACTTGAAAGAAATTTGAAAAATCCAAGGAAAAGATCCTTGACATATTTTATAACTTCAAAACATATTTATCAAGTCAAGATCTTTCACAAAAAGTGGTTGGAAGCAAGCTAGAACACATTTGAACCTAAAATTTGTTGCTTAATTTTGCTGCTGCCTTCCATACAACTTTTCGTATCTAAGATGATGGATTTGGATCTTGTGTTCTTCATAAAAGTTGTATAACTTTCTTTTATCTTTCCAACGAGACCAAGATCACATCAATCTAACAAGTATAACTCAAGTTATGCCCAAAATACAAAATAATGTTCTTGTTGTCAATAAAGTATTCGAATACCTGATGAAGTATTCGAATACTACACGAAAAGTATTCGAATACTTGTTGGGAAGAAGGCCTATAATGGTTATAAACGGCTATAAATGAAGTATTCAAATACCATACGAAAAGTATTTGCATACTTACTGGGTAGAATGCATAAAACGACTATAAACGACTAGCTTTCAATGGAAACACTATAAATACATTCCTTATGACCCTAAAACAAAGAGATAACCATTCCTACACATAATAAGGATGATTTGAGAGATTCTATCATTTGCATATTCTTTCAATGATCAAATATATTTGAGCTCCTTCACCAAAAAAAAAATTATATATTTGAGCTCATATCTTGAAAATCCATATACCCATAGTGCTTCAAGTTGTATATCCACATTTTTAGAGTGTATATTCATTTCCTATTATTTTCCTTCTTATATTTTTGAGTTGAAAGGGTTGTGAGACCCATTGTTTGAGAGGTAGCCAAATACCTAAGTAAATTTGGAGTGAATCGCAAGGTTACCACGTACCCATAAACTTGGAGATTGTAAGGTATCCAAGAACCCAAAATCTTGAAAGATTGTAAAGGTTTGTCAAGTACCCGTGAAGCTTGAACATTAGTGAAAGAGTTGATCGAGCGGCTTCAGTGTGGACGTAGGTCACAAGTGGTGGTGACCGAACCAGGATATATTGTGTTAGCAATTCTCTAAACTCTAAACTCTTTATTTCTAGCCATTTAATTACTTCTTTGATATCTTGTATGTGCTAGTATAAGTTCTATAATTGTGATATATTATATATTATGGATTGTCTGAATGTGTTGATTAGCTTTTCACATATCAAAGTTTGCTTGAAATGATTATTTAGAAACTAGAAGGGGGCTTTTGCGAAAAAAATAATAATACTCAATTCACCCCCTCTTGAGTAAGGAAGCCACATTCCTAACATAAAACGCATGAAGAAACAAAATAGATTAATAGACAATAAAAAATTTAGAAAGATAGTTTGCTATCAATAACATTCAAGATCCAAGTCTACAAAATAACAAGATTACAAGTCATTATTTTTAGAAAATGATAAATATATAATACATTAGACCGATTTTTACCAACGAAATCGAAAGCTAATCCAATCTAATTGAATTATGCAAAAAATTTCAATTTTTCAATTTTTTGAATTTTTGATTTTTTGGTTCAGTCACCGCAGTTTGAATCGGTTGATATACACTTCTAATTTTAATGTTATAACTATGGGCAATATTTATCTTAAGCCACAAAAGATAGAATACCATTCCTACACACTCAATCAAAAGGTGGGACCCATCAGGAGAAAGGGAAAAAAAAATCAAATTAACTCTATTATGAATGTGTGTGTAGGAGAAAGTTTCATTCTCCTATCACACAAGAGTATTATTTCCATGTAACTATATATTCCACATAATAGTTATAGGGAAAACTATTTGTGCTTTAGAAGCATGTAACTTGTATCCTTTTCATTTCTTTACTCTGCATAGTTATAACGTGAAAAGAAAAATCATATTATAAATATGTATAACTGAAAATACATAAAATTAAAAAGATATAATTTATGTCCTCTAGAAAGACATACGCTAGACCCATGGTTATAGAATAAATCTTTGGTATTAATGTTATACTTAGATTCAGTACATCTCATCAATGAGAACATTACACATCAGAAAAAAAGGAAAAAAAATGACATGTAATATTTTTATTTGTGAGATATACTAATGATTATAATAGGACGGTGAAACCGATTTCTCGGTGGGAGTGGGACATTAGTAGTAAAGTTTTATTCGTTAGCTGGACCAATGAGGTTGGGAATTGAGGTCCTCTTTCTGGTTGAACGGGTCTATCCGGTTTTAAAAACAATGTTAGTCACGGAAAAGTTTAATATACTACTGTTTTACTATTTATTTGGTGCTACCAGCCAATAAAAATTCATGGATAATTGTGATATATGTACATGTAAAAAAGAGAAATATTTTTTATCTAAATGTCAGTTGCTCATTGAAGAGTTACCTATTACAATTATATGGAAGATGTTCACGTTCACCCCACTCCACCAAAACAACAGTCAGCAGCGGAAAAGAGCAAAAACAGAGAACCCACTTCCCCTGTTTTTCTCTAGTCTCTTCTTCCTTTTCCCATTTTTTCTGTCTCAATTTTCTCCCTTTTTCTCTCCCCAAGCTTCCTCCTTTCTCTGTCTCTGTACTTCTTTTTTCTTCCTCTTTCCTGCAGAAAATGGATCCCAACCCCAACGATTTTCCCATTCTCTGCTACCTATTAAACCAGGTAGATCCCCACAGTTATTCACCTCTACCCAGGGAACTGCAGCAATCTCTGCTGAACCAGTTGCCTCATTTGAACCACCCCAAAGTCTTACCCTCACTGATCCAACTCTTCAATGAACTTAACATCACTCACACACTTTCCCTTCTTCGAACCCTCGGTCCTCGACCAGACCCTTCTGCAGTTGCTGGTTCTCGTGCCAAGATCGCTGAAACCCAGTCCAGGCTCCTTAAGAATCTCGAAGGAGCCGAACCCCATGTGGCGGAGGAGCTGAAAAAGACGGCGGAGAACGAGGTGCAGGTGTATCAGGCCCTGGTGAGGATGGAGGAGATGCACGAGGAGTGTGTGACGCAGCTGAGGGCTACAGAGGAGAGGTTGGTCGAGGTTTATGGGTCGTGTGTGGCGCAATCGGTGGAAGGGGTTGATGAGATGGTGGATGAACAAGTTGTTGCAATATTGAGGAAAGCACAGAGTGAGGAAGTGGAAAGGGTTGATCTTTCTGGGCGTCAGTTAAGGATTCTTCCTGAGGCATTTGGAAAGATTCGTGGGCTACTTGTGCTTAATTTATCTCGCAATATGTTAGAGGTATGCATGATCTTCTGTCTATCTTTGTGTGTGTGATTGTTCAAAGCAAAACCTTATGGGGACTTATATGGATGTGAATAATATGTGATGATGTGCTATGATAATTTTGTTAATTGATGAATGCCAAAAATAGAAACATTTATGGGAGAAGTAGGGAGGGAAAAGAAATAAAGGTTTGTGTAGAGTCATACCCGACCAAATAATTAGAATGAAATCACCAAAACAATGTGGATGGTGTTTATGTAATTGTTCAATTATGTCTTGTCTTGCAGTAGGTCAGTGGCTTAGTGTTTGTTGACGAACATGTAGTTTTCATGTTCTAGAGGATTAAGGCACATATGATTCAATCACGATGATGAAGTTTGTAGGTTAAGTTTTATGGTTGTGTGGAACATGTACTTATGCTTTTAGTGAGGCGTTCATGTGAATTGAAGGAGTGTAATGTGTACACTTAAAAATACTACTTAGTGTAATTTAAATCCACATATTCATTTGAAGTGAAATAACATATTTGAAATGCAAATTCTCCATATTCTCATTTAGGATATATAACAGCAAACTGATTTAGTCAATCATATATGGATAACTATGTGCATCTCCTTGATTACAGTCACTTACCTGTTCAAGACAGATCCAAGTGAAAAAAAAGCTCTCTGCATTTTGATCGTTCTTTAATACACTTCCATTTATGAATTAGAAAGAAAGAGTGAAAGTAGACTGGATCAATTATTATTGGGCAGATATGATAAAGATTATAGCATTATTGATTGTAGCTTACAATTTTGGATGTTTCCATGCTCCCAAAACAGGTGATTCCTGATTCAATAGCAAGACTACAAAATCTTGTGGAGCTTGACATTTCGTCTAATCTTTTGGAGTCCCTACCGGACTCCATAGGATTGCTGATTAATCTAAAGACACTTAATCTGTCAGGGAACAAGCTAACTGCTCTTCCTGAATCCATTGCTCTTTGCAGGTGTGCTTCTAGTTTGTTTTATGAACAAAGTTTCCTGCATATTGTTTCCTCTATTTTCTGCTTCTCTTAAGTTTATCTTTAATGCAACTGTAGGTCACTAGTTGAACTAGATGCGAGCTTTAACAACTTAATGTGTCTGCCAACAAACATGGGATATGGACTTGTTAACCTTGAGAAGCTCTTGATTCATTTGAATAAGATACGATTACTTCCCTCATCCATTGGAGAAATGAAATCCCTCAGATATCTTGATGTTCATTTCAATGAACTTCATGGCCTACCTCAATCCATTGGGAAACTAACAAATCTCGAATATCTGAACCTTAGCAGTAATTTCAGTGACATGACAGGGCTTCCTGAAACAGTTGGTGATCTGATTAACTTAAGGGAGCTTGACATCAGCAACAACCAGATCCGAGCTCTTCCTTACACGATAAGTAGGCTTGAAAAGTTAACAAAGCTCAACCTGGACCAGAATCCAATCATAGTTCCACCATTAGAGGTTGTAAATCAAGGAGTTGAGGCTGTGAAGGAGTTCATGGCGAAGCGGTGGCTTGAGCTCATTGAAGAAGAACAACAGAAAAACATGGTTCAAGCGAAGAATCAGCAACCACAGACAGGATGGCTGGCGTGGGGAACCTCATTGTTAAGCAATGTTGCCGGTGTTTCTGAAAGTGTGGCAGAATATTTTGGCTCTAGAAAAGCTCCTAGAGACCCTTGGTTGGAACAACAGCTGTGATATAAGTAAGTATCTCCGGGACTCTCGTGTGTTTCTCTACGTAGATAACTGGTGTCATAATTTTGTGGGATGTCTTGTCGGTGATAGAGCTTTTGGACTCTCTACTTGTAGATATTGTAATGAACACGCTTCTGTTAACATCTCAATGCTAGGCTTTTTTTTTTTTTTAGGGTGAAAATTACAAGGCACTTTATTCAAAGAGTATTTACAACTTATTTTTTCTTACAATCATTTTTTTTTTTTGGATTGCTACAATCATTTTCTTTAAATCATTAGATTAAAATTAAATCAATAGTTCTAAAATAACATTACGAGCCGTTAACTACAGACTCAATCATTGACAGCACACTTTTTTTTTTAGAATACAATTGACAGCATACTTTAAACTATTAACTATCAACTCAATTGTGATTGACAAAAAAGAAATTACCATTTTTTTAAGGGTTTTATGTTTATTATGTTGTAGGAAAAATGATTGTGTAATGTTATAGAGATTCGTTTTGCATGTCATTTTTTTTTTTCTTTTTTTGTTTTAAAATGTGTGGGCTCACAAAATGTTATGTGCGTAGGAAAGTCGGTTGTGTTATGTTAAAGGAGGAAATGAAAACTTTTTTTTAATTCTAAATAATTTTTTTTTAATTGAACAATCTTAACAATGATTTTGCCTATGCGATAAAATAAATCTTGATATTTATACCCAGATAAAAATTCTTGAAATTTTAACAAAAACCTCCTAATAACCAACAGAGAGGGATCTAGTATTAAAAAATTAGGTGTATAATTTGAATAAGGGAGAAATTACATTTATGATATATTTTTTCTTATAATCTCTTATAATTATTTTTTTATTATTGAATCAAAATTAAATCAAAGGCTATCATATAATGTTATTTTCTACACCAAATAATATCTCTATTATTACAAAAGTAAAATCGTAATTAAAAAAAAAAGAAAGTAGAAAGAGTGCAGAATCCACACTGAATAATTCTCTTTCCCTTTTGGTTAATTTTGCTAGGTCGTCCTGCACGTGACTATTCCTTTTTTTTTTTCTCTTCCAATATTATTTAGTATGTAGACTTCCATTTCAACATGCTTTGACTTTGCATATTTTAATTTCGGTGCGATTAAAATTTGATTGTGGTCTAATTACCAAAAATAAAATAAAAAATGATTTTGGTCTTAGTTGGGGGCAATGCTTCCAGGCTCCAGCTCATAGTCATCTTTGACCGCTTGCAAGGCAGCCCCTCTACGAGTGCATTCGACATACGTGATTCTATCATATTAAAAAGAATATAATATGATTATGTAAAAAGTATAATTATATAAAAATAGATGAATAGTAACAAAGAAAGAAAGAGAAAAAATATTAAAATAAACAATTATAAAATCATAATTATTAATTTATTTTTATATAAGAATTTATCATCTATCATTTAACATGACCACAAGGAATTTCTTAGATACACAATATTTTGTGGGGAATGCAGCAGAAAAAAGAAAAAATTCTGGCACGTAAAATGAATCTTTATAACATAATACAATCACTTTTCCTACGACATAATTCTTATAAAATTCTTTATATAATTGTAATTTTTCTACATAATTATGTCATTTTTTTGTTTGACATTATCCATTTCCGGATATGACTATGAGCTCAGCTCATTTTCCAAAGCTTTGCAATAAAGTCATCACGGTTGTTGCCTTTATTGACAGCACCCTTTCAACTTATTAATAGTTTAGTAGTAATCAATTCTTGTAAAATAATTAAGGATTTTATGTTTATTAAGTTGTAGAAAAAATAATTGTGTAATGTTATAGACATTCATTTTGTGTGTCCTATTTTTTCTTTTTCTTTTTGTTTTAAAATGTGTAGGTCCCACAAAATGTTGTATGTGTAGAAAAATTTATTGTGTTACGTTAAAGGATAAAATGAAAACCCAATAATTAACTACTAAACTGTTAATAATCATAAAGTAATATACTAAATTGTTTCCCGAAAAGATTGAGTCTCCATCAAATTGGTCCCTCTAACTTCATTAAAACACGCCGTCCTTGAAACATTGTTACGTCGATCCCTCCGTTATCTTATTTCTATTTATGTTGACAGAGTTGGCTATGTGTCATGTTAAATGAGGACGTGGCATTCGTTGGGTTTAGATGGGGAAATATTTTCTATGCTCCAGAACTACCCAATGATTTGGTGCTCTCTCTCACAACACTCTTTTTTTTTTTGTTTCTTTTTACCCGTGCTATTTTTTTTTCTTTTTCAATTTTATCCTCACATTTACACTAAGGAACCACAAAAAAAAATGATAGTGTCACCCTGCAATAAATTCTCTCCTTAGATGGAACCTATAGGTACACCATGTCATTAGTATATTGTCAATTTCTCAACACACAAAAATGACTATGAACGTAACCCTGAATGGGTCTGAGTAAATCGTTTCATCACTAGTTCACTACCCTTGTGGTTGTGAGCCTTTGTTTTCAGATAGGGGATAAAGTGATTTTATAGCTAAAGGTTTATATGTTTCTTTTGAATGAATCATGAATGGGGATATGATGGATGAAGATGGCAATTTTGAATAAGCAGGGAAAAATTCTCCTACACAGTATCTTGCCGTTAACAGACATTAGTTAACGATATGAGTAGAAAGATTTACGGAATATACCCTTTCAGGGTCCATGGGTTTAAACTTTAAATGATATATCAGTGAGGGAACAATTTGACAAACAGTAGCAGCCTAGCAGGGGCTAATTTGGTAATTACAATAAAAACATGATGTTGTTAATATAAGAACTGGTTGTCTATTTTGTGTATAATTATTCCTTTGTTGGTTGAATCCACCCGTGAATCTCAAATTTGTCTGGCAAGATGAGTTCCTATCAGTTAGTCAACGAGTCTGCTTCCCTTTCCTTATCTCCTAAATTTATCCTCCCAGAGAACCAAAGACCAAAACTTTCAGAGGTTACATCTCTAGCCTCAATTCCCATTATTGATTTGAACGATCATGGTTGTTATGATGACACCCCTTCATCCTCCTTGTTGGTTCAGAAGATATCACAAGCTTGTGAGGAATATGGGTTCTTTCAGATTGTGAACCATGGAGTTCCTGAGCAAGTTTGCAATAAAATGATGACTGCTATCACTGACTTTTTTAATTTGCCTACAGAGCAAAAAGAACACCTCTACACAACAGATCTTACCAAGAATATAAGACTTAACAATTATTTCCTTCAGGTGGAGGGTGGAGGAAAGGTGAAGATGTGGAGTGAAAGTTTCAATCATCCCTGGGATCCTATTGATGATGTCATTCATCTTTTGCCACAAAAAATTGCAACTCAGTATAGGTGAGGAATTTTCCATTTGACTCTATCCATTCTAAAATTAGCTGCACTTTATGATAAGCTACTTTATTTTGTGTATTGTTATGAGTTTTGATCGAGAGGTCATGGTTCGAATCCAGGAAATAGTCTCTTTGCAATTATGTAAGGGTAAGACTGCGTACAAGGATTTCCTCCGCCCACACTCGCTAGTCGGGTTTAAAGGGGAGTGTTTTTTTTTTTTTTATTATTGTTACGAGTTTTGACACATAATTGTAATATTATTGTTCATCACAGAGAGGCTTTCACCGATTATGCAAGGGAGATTGGTTCATTGATTAGAAGGCTTCTGAGTTTGATATCAATAGGACTTGGTATAGAGGAGGATTGCTTGGTGAAGATAGTGGGTGACCAACCAAGACTAAGAGCACATGGAAATTTCTATCCACCATGTCCAGACCCAGAGCTAACCTTGGGTCTCCATGAACATACTGATATTAATGCTCTCACAGTCCTTTTGCAATCACAAGTTTCTGGTCTCCAAGTTATCAAAGATGGGAAATGGGTTGCTGTGCCTGCTATTCCCAATTCATTTGTGATCAATTTAGGAGATCAAATTGAGGTATCACTGGTGTTCTTTTCCTAGAGATTCTCTGTATCATTAAAAGCGTATAACATCAACTATAGTTACATTAAATGTTGGGAAAACATTTCTTTAGCCACTTTAGATAAGGTTGTCCGTACCTAATCGTTTTTAATTAACTATGACCGGTCATACTTTAAAATTGCATTTTCTCTCTCCGCCGCGTCAGCCGACAGTGTCTGAGTAAAGAGAAAAAAAGAACAGTTTTATTATTATAATTAAGTATGACGGGTCATACTTAATTAAAAAAGGCAGCTATAGATAACTTCATCTAAAGTGGCGGTAGAAATATTTTCCAGTAACCAAATAAGAGTCAAGTAAATGAGATGATATATATTCATCTATCATTTATCATGCTCATACACTTTAAAAAACAATGGTACTCTCACACATTATTTCACAACTATATGATTAAAACTGATGACGTGAATTTATATGTAGGTTCTCAGCAATGGAAGATTGAAAAGTGTGCATCACAGGGCCGTTACTAACAAAGTGCTACCACGTGTGTCGATGGCAATGTTTTATGGACCTAACATGGACACTGTAATTGGCCCCATTGATGACTTAATAGATGAGGAACACCCTCCCAGGTACAGAAAGTATCGCTTCTCTGAGTTTCTTGAAAAAGTCTTTAGTCAAGAAGGGACAAAGGTGGGGAAGGAAGTCTTTGAGTTGCCATATTAGAAAATTAAGAATGTTGTGCTTTCAAATGTAGCTACTTTCTTTTTCTGTTCCCACTGCCGAGGCAACGAAAGGCAATTTCTATGAACTGGGATCGATGAAATAATGGAAACAATCAAATAAAAGTTATTCTTATTGTATACTGATTATTAAATAAATAGTGTATTCAAATGTCTCAATTGCAACCCAGAGCTTGACATCTTCATGTGGTTTTTTCTTTTCGTAAATTAAAAGGAACCAACTTATTATCTTTGTGGATAGGAATAGAAAGTTTTCTTCGCCCACAAGTGGATTCTATTATAAAGAAAAAAGAAAAAACTTAAACGGAATCAACTCACTTTTATTTTTATTTATGTGAATACAAAAAAAAAAAAGACAAATATTTTTCCTATATGGATATGCTAATTCCAATCTAGAGGAAAAAAAAACAAAACGGAACTTTTGTCAAAGCAGAGAACTGCCTGTAGCAAAAAGTTTAAAGTTATAAGGCCCCCGACCTCAATATATAACAAGGGATTTAATAGTCTCATTCAACAGAAGACATTTTATCTTCGGTCATAGACACACCAAACCCAACTATTTATTTAAAAAAAAAAAAAAACACATCACTCAACCGATGTATCAACGGGAATGGAAGCTTGTCTTCGGTAACATAAGATTAACTTTCCCCATATAACAATATCAAAGAGCTCTTGACTATGACATATTTTTGTAGGTAAGTTTTTTTTTATATATATATAAAATTACACTATTGTAGCATAAGAAAAATCAATAATTAAAGGGCGTTTGTCAACTCTTGAAAATTGAATAATTTATATTGATAATTATGTGGAATTAATTTCAGAATGTCATCAATTTGACATTCGATCACTTGAAATTTGACAAATTATTTCTTATTGCGTCGATCAGCCAGGAAAATGAGCTTCTGCCAAATGAACTTTTTGTCAGTATGGGCTACCATAGAAGAATCGAATATTATTGGGCTCACAATTGGAGACAGAAAGAAGCACAAAGACTTGCTTTTGCTTCCATTCGAACCCTCTGTTGGGCTCACATGCTCATTCTCCATTAGGTGCCAAAGACTCACATAGTACTGATCAAGTTGTGGATTGTGAATCTATCTTCCCTCTAGCATTAGTTTGTCTGTGTTACGGTAAACACTAAGATCACCTCAATACAAGCACTGTAGCAAAGAGTTATACTCAAAATAACACAGCAAGGTTTGAAGTTCTCTCACCATAATTTTTCTAACTACACACAAATTTTAACTAAATCCCTAAAATTCCAGCAAGACATCATAAGAATTGGGAGAATCAATATGATTTTTTTTTTGGTGAAAAGAATCAATATGATTTTAAATATGCAATTTGACTTAACATTCTTAAGGAATTTGACGTAATTTTTTACTAAAAACATTTGTGTTACCACTTCGGCAAGTGCACTGATCTTACAAAGTAATAAAGTGATAAGAATAAGTTGTCAATCCCACGAGGACTGATGACCAATTACTAATTTATCTATTTAATTAAAGTTTGATCGATCGTAAAAGGTTGGTTTGAGAATATTTTAATTTAATTAAAACAAAATTTCTAAACTACTTATTTTTAGTTTTCAATATTTAAGAAATCAAATTCAGAATCAATAAACGCTAGAAACTTGGTTTTAAGTTTTTATAAAAGACGTAGCTAGGACTCAACCTCCCCAATGTTTTCCTAACGAGTCTACCTATTCTTATGATTACATTCAAGATCAAGTTATTAACAGTTTTTTCCATGTTTGATTAGACCCCAATCCCTTGGTAATCTGATCCTTTATTTCACTCAAAAGTCTAATCCCTTCGTATTTTTTCATAAATTAAGCATTAACGCAAGAACCTTACAGTTATAGAACTCATAAGTCTATCCCTAGGTCATACAAACTCTAGCAATCAACCAATCAGAATCGATACACCAACATCCCTATTGTCATACACGACTCTTATGTTTATCTACGAGTGATCAATTAATAAATAAAACTAATCATAAATAACAAATTGATTACATAACTTAAAATCAAGAATATAAATCATAAGAAAAGCAAACAGCGTTTAAGAACCCATGGTTCCGTCTCGCCCTAACTACTTAAGGAAAACTAGCCTAACATAATCAAGAAAAACGAAAGAAAGAGATAAAAAGAAAATAAAATTTATAAAACAAACAAAAAAAAAATCTGGTCTCCACGGTGAAGCTTTGACCGTTTCTCCGCTCCTCAGGTCCGGAATAGAGCTTCTCTGCCTCCTAAGTCATTTTTTGCCGCCTCCCAGCCTTTCTCTGTCGCGTCCCCAAATTTTCTCAAAAGACCTAATTGTGTCCCTTTTAAAGAAATAAAACTGGGTTTTTAATTTTGACCAGGTTCGCTGAACAAGAATTAATTCTGATTAATACTTTGTTTTTCTTAATCTTTATCCTTTGTAACTGCCTTTATCCCTTAATATTTGTAATTAATTACTTTAAACTTGAAACAATATTAAAAGGGATAGAATCTTATCTATTCGTTGGAATCTTGATATCTTTTGAATTTATTAATTAACACTATATTCTTAATCGAGAAAGGTTATACTTACAATCTTTTTTTTATAATCTCTTATAATCATATCTTAAAACCGTTGATTTCCGGCAATCAACGGTTATTATTTTCGCAAATTAAACTCATTAGTTAATTATTAATTCATAATAAATGATAACCGTTGATTGGCGAAAATCAACAGTGTTAAGATATGATTGTAAGAGGTTGTAAAAAAAAAGGTTGTAAGTATAACCTTCCTCTTCTTAATCTATGAAGCACCGACACTTCAAAAACCCTGACGTGTCGTGTCCGACACTTTCCGACACTCTCGGACACTCCGACACTCCCCGACACTCCAATACACATTATAGAAATTCAAAAAAAAAGGTTTAAAGGTTACATTGCGTTGAGTTTTTAGTTCTAACTATTAAATTCGTTGGATTACGATTACTATTTTATTGAGTTTAATATAAATATTTGAGATATCTTATGTTTTTTTGCAAAATCTATGAATATTATAAGTTTAGATTCATTTTTTATTAAATTATTGAATATTAAATACTATATACACCACATAAATTAAAAATGTTATTTAATATCAAAACGTGTCCTAACGTGTCGAAATCTAACATTTTTTAGAATTAACGTGTCAGAGTGTCGTGTCGTATCGTGTCACGTGTCCCATGTCAGTGTCGGTGCTACATAGTTCTTAATCATATTAATCATTATTTAAACTAAGTTTGATATTAAAAATATAGTTTCTTTGACACTTATTAAATTGCATCCATTTTAATGCAAGTATAAGATATGTGAATTTATATACACATTACCTGTTAAACTTTGAGGAGCTCACATGCCATGATGCCAGCTTATAAATGTCAGTTTTTTAGGTAGTGTTTGGTTGGGGAGAAGTGAAAATTTTGCTGGCTAAGTGTAAGTGGGAATATGATGAAACCATGTTTGGTTGAAGCTTTTGGTAGATTTTCCCATCAAAGAGCTTTGCCTAGCAAATCAAAAAGACAAGTGTAAGAACCTGCACCGTTAATTAAGGTAATTAGTAAGTTAATTATGATAATTAGGAAATAATTCCATAATTGACCCTAATAATTATTATGAGGCTTAGATAATTATACTTAGCGAATAAAAATGCTGAAAGTCGCTTTTCGGAAGAAAAGCGCAGATACCGGTTCTGTTACTCGGTATAGATGCGTACCGGAAAAGTATCCCGGAAAATTATAATGAATGCATGATAATTACTAGAATATTATGTAGGACTTGTAAAACAAGTTTCAAGTCAAAACGACGTAATCTGATGCCAGAACTGATACTGGCTATGGAAAAGCGCGTACCGGAAAGGTGCTCCGAAAAATAAAATAAAAATATGACAAATCTTAGAAAAATGCGTAGGTCTAGAATCCGAAGTTTGAGATCAAGATCTTTTACTTTGCGATTAAGGCTAATACTGCGCGTTTAAGTGGCTTGCCTATAAATAGACCCATTAAGGGCACAAAACCCTAGGCCATATTATTTCCTACGTGAGTTGCTGCAGCTGCCACTTCCCTTCTTCTTCTTCTTCTTCTTCTTCTTCCTTCTTTTTTCCTTAGCCATGTTATCACCTTTCATGCTTGTTTAGACATTTGTGAAGGTGAGAGTTAACCTTGGGGCTGCATTGTGACCATTATTCTGAGTTGAGAAAGCTGTGTGTGTAGTTAGTGAGCATGAGTTTGAAGCTTTAGTAATGGCTACTTTGTGGTAGTCATTGTGAGCTTTAAAGTGCCTTCTTGTGGTGCAAGAACCCACCTTGAAGTGCCATTTTCGTGCTCCTACTTAGGCTGAGTTTGAGGAACCTTGGGAGAGCTCCAAGAGCACAACTTGCCTCTGTTTTGAACTTTGGTAAGTTACCTCACTATGATCATGAGTTTATGATGCTTAAAGTTGATGTCTTGGCCATGTTTAATGAGTAAACAAGAGGGTATAAGGTATATGAACCTAAAATGAACTAAAGATGCATGCTTTAACGTGTACATGTATTAAAAATTGGACCTTTGGGATGGATATTCACGAAATGCAGAAACTGCATTCTGTCGTGAGATATCCGGATATTTGTCGAACAGATATCCGGATATCAGTATCCGGATATGGTATCCGGATATTGATATCCGGATATGGGATCTGGGTATCCGGATATGACATATCCGGATATGTCCAGTGTGATATCCGGATATGGCATATCCGGATATTCCCCTTCTGATATCCGGATATCCTTGGTTCTGCGCAGACAGTAGCTTTACTGTATGAACAGTAAGCTATTGGGTGTGTGTGGACCCAAGTTTAAGGAAGTTGAACTTCTGTAATAAATGGACTAAGTCAGAATCATATGATTAAGGGCTTATGGCTTTGTTGGAAGCCTTAAGACGTAAAACGTAAAGGAAAGACGTAGTCTTTAAGTTGTATGCTTGTGATGCATTAATATTGACTTGTTATTGGTCCATATCAGATTGTGATACTGCTGTTTGTGGACTTGTGAGTGGTTGGACTCTTGGCTTGGATAGCTAGCTTGCAAGGTAAGCTTTCGTGTCCTCGGTTTAGCCATTTTGATGTTCCACCATGTCCCATGGGGATGGGTTTATGCATGCTGTGTTACATGCTTTGATTATTGTGAAATGCTGTTGAGCTGTTTATATGTAATGAGCTATTATGATATGCATGTGGTGTCCACCTAGACGGCAATCCTGAGTATGTAGTACATACAAGATGGAGAAGCATGTGGGTGAGGTGCAGGTAGTATCCATGTACTCATGTAGGCATAGACGTATTCCTACATTTCTCTGGCCAGTAGATTTGAAAGCACACATGACATGAATAATTGCTGCATCGCATGATTTTAGAGCTTATACTGTAATACTGTTTTTAGAACTTATATTACACATTTAAGTGAGCTTGGGGTGGAGATTCCTTGAGGACCCCTTGTCTTACTGAGATTTCTTGTTAGAGATCTCACCCCACGTTTGGGGACGCTTATTTCAGGATCAGGTAATGTTGAGGGCTCAGGTGGCAGGAGGCCAGAGTTGAGCTGATTGATGATATGCTGACTGCTGTTATGCTATTTCTACTGTTGTTTATGTTTCTGCTTTAATTATGTTAAGCTTATGTTGAGACTATTTGTGGGCATTGTTGCCTTATTTGGTGAGCATGGGGTTTGTCCATGCCACATGATTGTTATCGTCTTTTTATGTTAATGTTGTAATTAAGTATCAGGATTTTGACCCAGGCTACTTGTGTAGACCTGTGGCCTTAGATACTCACTATTATTTATATATGAGGTATTCCAGTTAGATGTCTTGCAATTTACATACAGGCAGTATTTTTATGAAAATGATTAAGTAATCAAGTTGGTTAAGTTAATGACGTCATAATTGAATTAAAGAAAAAGTTATTCCGCATTTTAATTAAGCGTGGCTTAATACGATAGTGTGTTAACAATCCGGGTTAACACGGGCTGTTACATTTTATGGTATCAGAGCACTTTCTAGGGAAAAAGCCTGTATGTATTGCAATAACTTAGGATGAGTCGTTGCGTGTCTACTTTGTGTTCTCTCTGACGGGTGTGTGTAATGATAATGCATATGTGACCACATGGCGTGGACCTGATCAACTCATTCTTTGTGTAACTTGTGCAGAGTCATGGTGCCACTAAGGAGGAACACGAGTACGAGCGAGGATCAATCGGATCCTGTCCTGGCTGCATTGGCTGAGATGCAGGCGGCCCGACTAGCCGACCAGGAAGCCACGAGGCTGGCAAACCGGGCGATGCTGGACGCAATTCGAGACGCGAACCGGCAAACCACGGCAGAGGTTCTGGAGGAGAACCGGATGACCAACATGACGATGATGAGAGTCATGTTGGAGGAGTTGAGGGCTGGTCCTGCTGCGGGCCAGGGTCCTCCACCACCTCCACCGCCGCCACCGCCTCCACCTCCGCCTAGTCAACAGGAGGACACCCAGAGCCAGATGGGTGAGGGTAGTCATTTGACGGGGGCTATGCAGACTATCCCCGTACTTGCTGAGGATCGTGACGAGATCGATCGCCGGCTGAATGCTTTCCGCAAGCATAAGCCACCTACCTTCGACGGATCGTATGATCCCATTGCTGCTGCCAGATGGCTACAGGCGCTGGACAAGATTTTCCGGATCATGCAGTGCACGGATCCGCAAAAGCTGTTGTTCGCCACCTATATGCTGGAGGGCGAGGCCCATGAGTGGTGGACCAACCTATCTCAGGTCTACGAGATGCAGGGTCATGTGATGACGTGGCCATTCTTCGAGGAGAGCTTCTTGGGCCAGTATTTTCCTTACGACTCTCAGGAGAGGAAGCAGGGAGAGTTTGACCGATTGGTACAGGGCTCGTTGTCTGTCGACGAGTACCTGGCCAAGTTTAATGAGCTGGTCAAGTTCTCTCATTTCCGCATGGCGAGGCCTACTCCTACATTCTTGGCTGCTAAGTTCCGCAGGGGACTTAATGAGGATATTGCTGGACATCTCGCTGGTTCTGCTTCGAGAGACTTCGGAGCGTTGGTGCAGCAGTGCCGCGACATCGAGGACTACTGCCGGGCGAGTCAGGCCAAGAGGGCCAAGGTTGAGGTGCCGCAGAGCGCTGGTGGTTCTACTCCCTGGAAGAACAAGAATTTTGCCAACAAGGGTAAGGGCAAACCACCGTTGGCGGCTAAGCAAGCGCCAAATCAGTTCAGAAAGACTGCTGCTCAGGGGAACACCGCTAGACCTCCTGCTCCCAGATGTTCTGGATGCGGGAAGTCACATTTTGGGCCGTGCTCTACCGGTCAGCTGATTTGCTTCCAGTGTGGCAAGGAGGGCCACTATTCCAGAGATTGCCCGACGGCGAGAGTTGCTGCAGTGCAGGCTGTGCCATTGCAGATGGTTCCTACTGGGGCACCAGCAGTGCCACCTACTACCGGACGAGTCTACACACTTGATCGTCAGCAGTCGGACAGAGCTCCGAACCTGGTCAGAGGTACTGTTACCATTGGTGCATCAACTATTGATGTTTTGTTTGATTCCGGGGCAACGCACTCTTTTGTTGCTACCCCTATTGCTGTGGGGCTTGAGTTGCCCAGTGATGTGCTTTCTCCACCGATGCGGGTTACCACCGCCACCGGAGAAAAATGTTTGACCTCCACTGTTCATCGCGATGTAGCGTTTCAGTGGGATGGCCGTGACTTCTCGGTAGATCTGATAGGATTACCGATGGCCAACCTTCAGATTATTTTGGGCATGGATTGGTTGTCCAGAAACTGCGCAATGATTGATTGTTGTGCCAAGAAAGTGGTGATGTCTCCGGGTGGGTCCACAACCAGTTCCTCACCGTTCATTTCAGTCCTGCAGGCGAGGAGGGCCTTGAGAGCAGGGGCATTTGGCTATGTCATGTTGGGAGGTTTGGTGAGTGGGACACAGGAGGATCTCACTGGTATTCCTGTGGTGAGGGAATTCCTCGAGGTGTTTCCTGAGGAGATTCCTGAGTTTCCTCCACAGAGGGAGATAGAGTTCTCCATCGACTTATTGCCTGGTGTGGGGCCTATATCGTTGGCTCCATACCGGATGTCGCCACCAGAGTTGGCGGAGCTGAAGAAGCATATCGAGGAGCTTTCAGCGAAAGATTTTATTCGGCCGAGTGTGTCTCCCTGGGGAGCACCGGTCATTTTTGTTAAAAAGAAAGATGGGACCATGCGGTTGTGCACCGACTACAGACAATTGAACAAGGTGACAATCAAGAACAAGTACCCTCTTCCACGCATTGACGATTTGCTGGATCAGCTCAGGGGTGCTTGTGTGTATTCCAAGATTGATCTCCGGTCCGGTTACCATCAGATACGGGTAAAACCGGAGGATGTCCCGAAAACAGCGTTTCGCTCGAGGTACGGGCACTACGAGTACTTGGTGATTCCGTTTGGACTCACCAATGCACCCGCAGTGTTCATGGACTACATGAACAGAATCTTCCAGCCGTACCTGGATCAGTTTGTGATCGTCTTCATTGACGACATCTTGATCTACTCCAAGACGGAGGAGGAGCATACCGAGCACTTGAAGATTGTGTTGCAAGTGCTAAAAGAGAAAAAGCTTTATGCTAAGCCGTCGAAATGCGAGTTTTGGCTCAAGGCGGTGAAATTTCTGGGTCATGTGATTTCTGCTAATGGAGTTGCTGTTGATCCTAACAAGATTGAGGCCGTGATGGATTGGGAGAGGCCCAAGACGGTTACAGAAGTGAGAAGCTTCTTGGGTTTGGCAGGTTACTATCGGAGGTTCATAGAAGGATTCTCCAAGATGGTGCTACCGATGACTCGCCTTACCCGAAAGGAGACTCCATTCGTGTGGACACATGAGTGCGAGGAGTGTTTCTTGGAGTTGAAGGAAAGACTGACTACTGCTCCTGTGTTAGTCCTTCCTGATCCTGCGGAACAATTCGAGTTATACTGCGATGCCTCTGGTAAAGGACTTGGCTGTGTGCTGATGCAGAAAGGGAAAGCGGTTGCTTACGCTTCAAGACAGTTGAAACCTCATGAGGAGAACTACCCGACTCACGACTTGGAGTTGGCAGCCAATGTTTTTGCTTTCAAGACTTGGAGGCATTACCTGTTTGGCATGAAGTTTGCTGTATTCAGTGACCACAAGAGGCTGAAGTATCTGTTTGACCAGAAGGAGTTGAACATGAGACAGCGTAGATGGATGGAGTTCTTGAAGGACTACGACTTTGAGTTGAGGTACCATCCCGGCAAGGCCAATGTGGTGGCCGATGCTTTGAGTCGGAAATCCGTGAGCTTATCGAGCTTAATGATGAACTACTACGAGGTGATCGAGAAGTTCAGAGACTTGAGAGTGAACTCCTTGTTTGGGGGTGCACTGCTTGAGATGGAGACAACAGAAGTGATTAATGAGCTGATGGAAAAGATCAAAGAGGCGCAAGTGCAGAGAGAGTGTCTGGATTATGTGAAAAACCAGGACGGTGTGTCTTGGAACGATGATGGTTTGCTGCTGTTCCAAAAGAGGATTGTTAATCCTCGAGGGCCATTAACTGAGGAGGTTATGGCAGAGGCTCATAAGGGTCGGTTCACTATCCACCCTGGTGCTACGAAAATGTACCAGGACTTAAAGAGAAATTTTTGGTGGCCGGGCATGAAGAAGGACATAGCGGTCTACGTGTCCAAGTGTCTGATTTGTCAGAAAGTGAAGATCGAGCACCAGAAACCGTCTGGTAAACTTCAACCTCTTGAGATTCCACAGTGGAAGTGGGAGAGTATTTCCATGGACTTCGTGGTGGGATTGCCTAAAACTCAGGCTGGTTGTGACTCTATTTGGGTCATAGTGGACAGATTGACCAAGTCTGCCCATTTTCTTTCAGTGAAGGTGAGCTTCACTACAGAGCAGTTGGCCAAGCTATACGTCCGCGAGATTGTGAGGCTTCACGGGGTGCCCGAGAGTATCATCAGTGATAGGGACCCGAAGTTCACATCTCGGTTCTGGGAGGCGCTGCAGGAGGCTTTTGGTACGCAGTTGAGATTGAGTACCGCCTATCACCCTCAGACTGACGGACAGACTGAGCGGACCATCCAGACATTGGAGGACATGTTGAGAGCTTGCACGTTGGAGCAGGGTTCTGCATGGGATAGGTACCTTCCGTTGGTTGAATTTTCATACAACAACAGTTTTCATGCTAGTCTGGGCATGGCACCCTACGAGGCGCTGTATGGTAGGAGGTGTCAGACTCCTACCTGCTGGTCTGAGGTTGGAGATAAAGAGCTTTTCGGCTTGGACTTTGTCCAAGATACTACCCTACAGATCCAAATGATCAGGGAAAAGTTGAAGCAGGCGCAGAATCGCCAGAAGAGCTACTACGATGTCAAGCATCGTCCACTGGAGTTCAGTGAGGGTGAGCACGTGTTTGTGAAACTTTCACCTGTCACCGGTGTTGGACGGGCACTCGGCGTGAGGAAGTTGAGCCCACGATTCATAGGGCCCTACCAGATCCTTGGTAGAGTAGGACCAGTTGCCTATCGACTCGCCTTACCTCCGAACCTAGCCAACATCCATGACGTGTTTCACGTGTCTCAGCTTCGAAAGTACATAGCAGACCCTTCGCACGTGGTGCAGCCGGATGACGTGGAGGTTCGGGAGAACCTAAAGACTCCCGTCGGACCACTCAAGATTCTCGATCGAGGCGAGAAACAGCTCAGAAGCAAGATCATTCCGATGGTCAAAGTGCAATGGTCAGGAAGAACTCCTGAGGAGTGCACGTGGGAGCGAGAGGATGAGCTTCTCCGACAGTATCCCGACTTTCGAGACATGTATGTTTCTGATTTTGAGGACAAAATCCTTAAAAAGGTGGGGTGAATGTAAGAACCCGCACCGTTAATTAAGGTAATTAGTAAGTTAATTATGATAATTAGGAAATAATACCATAATTGACCCTAATAATTATTATGAGGCTTAGATAATTATACTTAGCGAATAAAAATGCTGAAAGTCGCTTTTCGGAAGAAAAGCGCAGATACCGGTTCTGCTACTCGGTATAGATGCGTACCAGAAAAGTATCCCGGAAAATTATAATGAATGCATGATAATTACTAGAATATTATGTAGGACTTGTAAAACAAGTTTCAAGTCAAAACGACGTAATCTGATGCCAGAACTGATACTGGCTATGGAAAAGCGCGTACCGGAAAGGTGCTCCGAAAAATAAAATAAAAATATGACAAATCTTAGAAAAATGCGTAGGTCTAGAATCCGAAGTTTGAGATCAAGATCTTTTACTTTGCGATTAAGGCTAATACTGCACGTTTAAGTGGCTTGCCTATAAATAGACCCATTAAGGGCACAAAACCCTAGGCCATATTATTTCCTACGTGAGTTGCTGCAGCTGCCACTTCCCTTCTTCTTAATATTGACTTGTTATTGGTCCATATCAGATTGTGATACTGCTGTTTGTGGACTTGTGAGTGGTTGGACTCTTGGCTTGGATAGCTAGCTTGCAAGGTAAGCTTTCGTGTCCTCGGTTTAGCCATTTTGATGTTCCACCATGTCCCATGGGGATGGGTTTATGCATGCTGTGTTACATGCTTTGATTATTTTGAAATGCTGTTGAGCTGTTTATATGTAATGAGCTATTATGATATGCATGTGGTGTCCACCTAGACGGCAATCCTGAGTATGTAGTACATACAAGATGGAGAAGCATGTGGGTGAGGTGCAGGTAGTATCCATGTACTCATGTAGGCATAGACGTATTCCTACATTTCTCTGGCCAGTAGATTTGAAAGCACACATGACATGAATAATTGCTGCATCGCATGATTTTAGAACTTATACTGTAATACTGTTTTTAGAACTTATATTACACATGTAAGTGAGCTTGGGGTGGAGATTCCTTGAGGACCCCTTGTCTTACTGAGATTTCTTGTTAGAGATCTCACCCCACGTTTGGGGACGCTTATTTCAGGATCAGGTAATGTTGAGGGCTCAGGTGGCAGGAGGCCAGAGTTGAGCTGATTGATGATATGCTGACTGCTGTTATGCTATTTCTACTGTTGTTTATGTTTCTGCTTTAATTATGTTAAGCTTATGTTGAGACTATTTGTGGGCATTGTTGCCTTATTTGGTGAGCATGAGGTTTGTCCATGCCACATGATTGTTATCGTCTTTTTATGTTAATGTTGTAATTAAGTATCAGGATTTTGACCCAGGCTACTTGTGTAGACCTGTGGCCTTAGATACTCACTATTATTTATATATGAGGTATTCCAGTTAGATGTCTTGCAATTTACATACAGGCAGTATTTTTATGAAAATGATTAAGTAATCAAGTTGGTTAAGTTAATGACGTCATAATTGAATTAAAGAAAAAGTTATTCCGCATTTTAATTAAGCGTGGCTTAATACGATAGTGTGTTAACAATCCGGGTTAACACAGGCTGTTACAACAAGCAAAAAACCATTTTCTGCACTATTAAGAAACCCATCTGAATAGGTGGAATTGCTTTGAAAAATCGGATAACTGAAAAAGGAGATAAATGGCATGACAACTTTACCCTTGCTTCTTATCCACACGTGAGCTGCCTCTCTTTCTATTTCAACACTCTCTCTCTCTCTCTCTCTCTCAGTCTGACGCTGCTGAGACTAAATCTGTTCTTCACTGGCATGTCTTGCTGGCTCCTTTCTTATAGAAGACTCCTCTTGCATCTTGACCAATTAAGAAAAGGATATATAATCTTGCATATAGGGAAGTAAAAATATGAAGCATATAGGGCAGTAAAAAGGATACATAAAGGATGAGGTTTATAAGAGTTATCTTATAGGAAATGTGATTGTGTTATGTTATAGAGATTCGTTTTGCGTGCCGAAGTTTTTTTTTATGCTGCGGGACCCACAAAATATTGTGTGTGTAGGAAAATTTTTATGATCATGTTAAATGATAGATGATAAACTCATAAAGGATATATAGCATGTTGTAAAATTGTAAAGAGGACCTCCCTGCACATGTCCAATAAAAAGAATCGAGAATATATGTTGGAAAATGCATTATATTTACTAAAAGGTTAATTTCGTAATTGTAATTATTTTTCCCATAAAAGATTTATTTTCAACCAAACACATATAAGTATATTTAACCCAATTTTCCTTGTAAAATTTTGGGCTACCAAATAACTTTTTTTAAACTTTCCTACCAAACTAACTTTCCAACGTCTTTCCTAGTAATTACATTTACCCACTTTAAAAATTTTTCTCCCGAACCAAATTTTTATTTTTATTTTTGGAAATAAGGTGGTATTTACTTTGTATTAACACAATTAAAGACAATGCAATTGAACCCTCATAGTTAAGAACAGTGACCAAAATGCCAATTTTTGTTAAGAAATTTTATCCAAATGTCACGCGAACAGTATTTTTTATCAGACTGCCACGTGTCATAATATGCTGTCACTGGTAGCGAATTCCATGACCAATGATTTCGTGACACGTGGCCATATGGCAAACCAAATTCGCTATCACTGGTAGCGAATTATGACACGTCAGTTTTTTCGCCACGTGTCATAAAATCATTGGCGAACGTAATTCGCTACCAGTCGTAGCGAATTACGCCCACGTGGCAATTTGATAAAAAGTATTGTTCACGTGGCATTTGGATAAATTTTTTGTCAAAAAATGACATTTTTGGCCACTGTTCCTGGCATTTGAATTATGACACGTCAATTTTTTCGCCACGTGTCATGAAATTATTGGCGAACGTAATTCGCTACCAGTCGTAGCGAATTACGCCCACGTGGCAATTTGATAAAAAGTATTGTTCACGTGGCATTTGGATAAAAATTGTCAAAAAATGACATTTTGGCCACTATTCCTGTCAATTAAAGAACCTTGGGATACACCACCCCAAAAACTAGCTCAAAGGGTGAGAGTGCCCAAGGTCTTATAAACTCCACATTAGTTGCCCATACAACCAATGTGGGACTATATATGTCAACGGTTCCTCATAGTTATATGAACAACATGTAACTAATATATATTCACATTATCACATACATAAGCAAACAGAAGCACATATACAGATGTATGTCTTTGCTGTTTTTTATTTATTATTACTTACTTTCGACCTTTTTAAAGATATTGTAACGAAAATAAGTTAAGAACTCATGTAAATTCCCCCCTCTACAACTTAGGTAACTTGCAAGGATCGATGTCTCTGTTGTTGTATGTTAATTATAGACCACTTCGTTAATTTCCTACTCTCTTTTTTTAAGTATGATAATATTCAAGATTTCATATTCACAATATATACATTTAATATTATTGTATTTTGAATATTTTAACGTTCCATCATTTCATATATTTGATTATTTTGAATAATAATACTATATTACTTTTTTGTTTTGGATTATTATATTGATCAAGTGTGGTGCTGTATATAGTTTCCAATATGGATTGTTAAAATTTTAACGATATCCATACAATTATTATATTTACATGGTTAATCGTTAATATGAATATTTTCATATTATTATATTTGTTTTGATTATCAGAAAAAAAATTATTCGTCACTAGCATCAAGGCTCAACAACTGACTAATAGAGTCTGTGCGTGGTTCTTCAAGCCAAGTAACCATGATCAACCTTGGCATGAAAATTAAGATGAAATTAATTATGCTATACATACATAATGAAAGCGAGCGCATGTACATTTTTACGAACTAAAATAATGTATACAAGGTGATTTATTTTGCCTCGGCAATAAATACGGTACGTATGTTGGGAGTGGGAACTATAAATGAAAGCTAGAGAGAAACAAAAAGTCGACAATTCGTGTAGATGGGCCGATGGAGCAATTTATGTGCACACTCTTTATGCAGATGATGATGCTGTCCCAGAAAGATCTATGGATCTTAATTAGTTGTTCTCCACTTCCAGTTCTAGGTACTTGCTCTGATGCTCTCTCCACCATTATTTATTTCTCACTTGAGGGACTCCTCTGGCTGGTTTTTGCCAGTAATAATGGGGACAAATTCTGGCCAAAACTAGCAGTTGCAGAGGCTGGGGCTTTATTTATTTCTTTTTCGGATAACGCAGGGTATTGAAGCTTAGTAGTTTTGCAATTTTTTTATTTTTTTATTTTTTTTTTTATTTTTATGGACAATCACAGTAAAGGAAAAGTAGTAATACCTAACAAACACTCCCCCACAGGTACTCCTGTACATGGTATATGTACACAGAACACAGGAAATAGGGTCAATGATCCTTTTGCCCTTCTTTTTAAAAAAATTTATCACTTTATCTTATCTTTCTAAATTATATATTAATGTGATCCTATTTGATCACATTGACCGTCAGTTGCTCGAGCCAGTTACTTACTCTCTTTTTTTTTTGGTGAAAAGCCAGTTACTTACTTTAGTAACTTATAAAGTGCACAACTCAAATTTGGATCCACAATTTTTTTTTTTATTCAAACCAAGTTTTAAAGTCTTCTACATGTATAAATGGATTTGTGATGAGTGTTTTCTGGTCCAAAACAATTGAGTACAACATACATCCAAACTCTTTATATCCTAAAATTATGTGTAAATTTTTAAAGGGCATAACTTTTGGCTCGATTGTCCTATTCGGTTTTTTTTTGTATTTCATGTAATTTTTTATATTTACTCAATGACAAATACTAAGAGGGGATTTGGTCAAAAAAATGCTTCTTTCATGGGTTTTCGGAATGATAGAGTAAATGAGCATAAATTTTTATAAGCAATTTCACATGAAGAAAAAGCTTAGTTTAGTAAATTTAATTTAGGGTATACAAAGCTTGGATGAAAATTGTCCTCAATTGTTTTGGAATTTTGAACTCATATATGAAGTTCAAATATGTGTACATATATAATAAGCATGGATTAATAAAAAAATGAACTCAAATTAACAAGTCATATTGAAAATTAACAGAAAATCATGTTTTGACACCTTGAATTGAATGGGACTGCCTTTA
The DNA here is from genome assembly GCA_032173675.1 of Gastrolobium villosum. Taxonomy (NCBI): domain Eukaryota; kingdom Viridiplantae; phylum Streptophyta; class Magnoliopsida; order Fabales; family Fabaceae; genus Gastrolobium; species Gastrolobium villosum. Next base: position 117,502 of record JAVKPL010006749.1, read on the forward strand.
TTGTAAAAGATCCACAAACACTCATTCAAAGTCTATACCATATATATGCTAAAGACATCTAAACCCATTTCAGTGCATACTTATAGTCGTCGGTTTGCAAAGTAATAGACTAACAGTGACAGATATCGCCCTTTTTTTATCCCAAATAATTAATTAACTGCTGATGGAGGCAAAAATAAATAGGAAAACATCATAATAACAATCGCCTCGATGATCTTTTTTAAGTCGCATTTTCACTTAGCAAGAGGGATTTTTAAAGAAGAGACAACGAGACATAGTAGGAAAGAATCTCCCCTACCCCCTAATATTATTTTACCATCAAACCAAAAGAGATAAAGACGTCTTAATTAAGGAAAACTATTATGCTTTCCGGTTTATCTATAATATTTAGTGTTTAGATTTTACAAATTTAATTTTGTTGAGTAGTGAATTTGTAAGGTAGAGATTTTATATTTCAAAACTTTTATTCAGAAAGTAATTTTAATAAAAATAATATCGTTTAGATATTTTAGTAACAATTACTTTTAGATGTATAATTATTAATAAGGATGTATAAATATTTTTAAAAAAATATTATAACGTTAAGTTCTAAAAAATATTTTTATCGGTTCTCTTGCCTAACAAAAGCAAGATACAATGAATTATAAAAACTACGATTTGTTGCCAAACTGATTCAAGTTGGCACTATGTAAGAAGCAAGTTCATAACTTGTACACGGGATGCTACGGTTTAATGTAAACTTTTAGGAGACGCAATCATGATCTACTCAACCAAATTTTAACAAAAACAGTAATTCCTTCACCATACACACCCAAAGCTCCTCAATCTGCATCTTTCAAATACCAAGGCTGAGAAAGATAGAACGAGCATTCCGCCAAATTGATTTTTTCTAAATTTTTAATTTATGGATATTATCATAAACTGAATGTAAAAATCATATTTTTGAAAATTGAGATTCCCGGATAAATAAAAATTTCTCCTGTACCAAACACACATTCTCCACCAAAGAAAGCTTCATCGTGAACATTTATCCTAATAAAAGATGGGTTTTATAAAAGTTATACTGCAGGAAAAGTGATTGTGTTATGTTATAGAAATTCATTTTGCGTGCCGTAATTTTGTTTTTTTGGCTTAAAAAGGTATGGGCCCCACAAAATATTGTGTGTGTAAGAAATTTTTTATGATCATATTAAATGTTAAATGCAAACGGCATAAAAGATAGCTCCACACGGACTTGTTTTCTTATTTGCCAATCAATATTACAATAACCCTTCTTCGTAGCAACTATGATCAAGTTTCTACCAACCAATGAATTTTATTTGCCAGAAAATCCCACAACTTTCAACTTTAATATTGTATATATATTATGGTCCTAAACCCTATTTATTTTTCAAGTATGTAATCCTTTTTAACAAACTCAAACGAGTACGGTAATGTGATTCAATTTACATAATAGTTCCATGCCCTATAATCCAAGTTGATGGATTAATGTCATTTTTGGTCCCCCTTTGATAGGAAGTTAATGAGATAACTTGTTCCATATGTGTACGTATAGAACCAAGGTGGTGGAATAATTTCATTGCGATTTCGAACCAGAAAGTTACACAACCAATGGTAGAAACTTGATTCTTCGTTTTGTTTTAACTTTCGGTCAGTACCAAAGTTTCACCCATGTCTATATGGGCCTTTCAACAATGTACATGGTGTTTTGTCGTGTAACTAAAAATCCTCACCCTGGCAGCTATTGCCTTTTCGGTGAACTAGTAGCTTCAGTGTTGCACTTTTTCCCATAAGACACTTCAATACCATTCTCCCTAGGGTTTCTTCTACCTTAAAAGCAATCCCACAACAAAACGCAACAAAAAATTAAGAAGAAAACGACAGCACAACCATACATTTACTCAAACCAGGCCAATGTTCTCCAAACAATAGCAAGAATATATTATGGGTTTTATATTTCTCATTTAACATGAAAATTTAAACTTTCCTATACACCCTTCTACATCTAATTTTTTCTGACACATGGATCCCACATGCTTTTTATCTCTAGCACGTGATATTTCAATTCTCAATTAACATGAGAAATATAAAATCCATATATTATATATAGATCCATACAAAGCAGAAAAAAAAAGTGTGCATGCAACAGGCACAAACTTTTTTTTCTAGTTCCAAGGTCAACGCAGAAGCTATCATTATCTAGCATATGAACACGAAGCAAGCAATTCACTTTTTTTTTTTTTTTTGGTAAAAAGCAATTCACTTTACTCTGAGTATGTCGTTCTCATTAAACCCCTTTTCATCACCTTTTCAGTCTTCAGAATAGGAAAAGCGAAGCAACAAATACGAAGCATAAAGTAGTGTATAGAGAGCAAAAGCGTGCTTAACCAAAGCATTGACATATATATAAATATGATAATATTAAAATCTATTGGTTTCCCAACCATAATCGGAGACAGAGTACATAGTAAGTTCGGACGAACTAACCTAGTTCAACCGAGGAACAACAAAACCCTAAAGATCAGTTTCTGAATGTAAACATACACCAACGTTAACGGGGACAGATTCAACAAGCTGGCTAAATACATAACTTAATTAGAAGAAGATAGACAAAAGCAAAAGATGCAGACGCTGGACTTAACGTCAAATTTGCACCAAGCTACCAAAAAAAATTGGCATACATAAACTATGCATTTTGCATCCTCACTGCAAAAGCATTAAGAAGCTCTGGGTACTGAAAGATATCATCTATGAAAGAGTTCTCTGTCATCATTACTTGTTCATTACCCAGAGGCATAGCCTGCATAGGATTAAACTCATTAAAGGTGTCAAATTGTTGCATGGGAAAACCTTGATAATCACATGAGACACCAAAACCCTCGTTCTTGAGAAACCCCTTCTTTGTCTCATCATAGCATTGAGCAGCGGAAACTAGCATGTGATCATATGCAGGTGGAGGAACCGACTCAGGGATGCAGAAAGTCTCTGTTTTTTGAGGACTCTTGCATTTCTTGGGCTTTGATTTCGGCAAGAACCTAGAAACTATCTCTTCCAACAAACCTGAGTCCGAAGGCTCTGTCGGAAAGAATTCAAAGTCTTCATCATCAGCTTCAGCGATTTTGGTTCCATTGGCGTTCATCTTGAAGGAAGAAGAGCCAGTCACGCTGTTAGCATTGCCACCACAAGAATTCATCAAAGATGAACAACAAGCAGAGTACGATGGAATGGAGGAGCTTCCCTTGTCGTAAAACTGCTGAGAAGAAGAAGAAGAAAGCAAAGAAGGGTTGTTAGAAGAGTTGAGAAAGTCACGAAACAAAAGCATGTTGATGGAAGGGTTTCGCTGGTGGGTGGTTGTTGCTGCGGCAGAAAAGTCAACCCCATGTGGGTCAGAGCATGAGGACCAACAACCTGCGCCACCGGATAAATGGCGGTTATGGCAAATCTTGTTGAACGGTTGCTGAGACTTGTTGGGGAAGTTGAAGGAAGGGAAAATGCGTTCGGTGTTGGCGGAACATGGGTGAGGTGGAGAGGTTGGATAAACGAAGTTGGTTCGAGCCTTCAGCCCCCGCATGGCTCGGGCGGCGCAGTCGTAGGCGCAGGCGGCTTCCTCCGCCGTGTCGAAGGTGCCGAGCCAGCGTCGCTCCTTCGACTGCGGGTCTCTTATTTCGGCGGCGTAACGGCCCCACGGCCTACGCCTCACACCGCGGTATCTCATGGCGCCACCACTGCCGCCGCCGCCGTTTTCTCTTATAGTTCTTTTGTTGGCGGTGGTGGTGGCGTTGGCACCACGCTTCTGGTTGCCGGAGGAGCAGGTGTCCTGCGGGTCGGGTTCTGGAATCGGAGTCATCCCGTTTAGACGCCTCAGTGCTTCCTCCATATAGAGATTATGAAAAAGAAAGAAAGGAATGATAAAATCGGAGGTTATTGTGCTAACGGAGATTTTTTGATGTGGCCTTGAATTCGGTGCGGTATTATATTTATAGAGGTGTCCTATATTATAGAGAGTTAATGCACACATCAACAAAGGAGGTGCGGCCAGTTTCCTCTTCTTCTAGGAGGGATATTGGGAAGGTGATTGATTTAATCATGCATGTCCAACACAAGAATCGATGACACTAGAGAAACAAAACAAGCGGCAAATCTAAAATAACTGATTTTTTGTTTTATTTATTTTCTGCTGTACTATTGCTTGTTAATACTATTTAATATTCAAATAGTAATATATTTATAAATTTTTTATTTATAAATTATATGTTATATTATGGATAAAGTGTAATTTGTAAAATGTAAATATAACTTATCCCTTAATATTTACCGGTAAGCTTGGGGAAAAACTACTCGTAGGAGTATGAGTGTTCATCAATCGATCCAAACCGTGGTAACCGAACCAAAACATTGAAAACCGAAAAAAAATCGTAAAGTTTAATTGGGTTGGATTGATTTTTAAATGGATTGATGAAAATCGATACAATCCAATATATTAATTCTCTTTTACCTACTTGGGTATTTTCTCAATCATAGCCTAAAAATTTCTAAACCAAAGACTCGTTAATCCATCAACTTAACCCAAGAAAAAATCTTGTCAAATCTCATCAACAAAATTTTATCTTTGTAGAGCTTCATATCTTATTGCCCAAAAATAAAATACTATATTATAATTTACTAATACTTTTGTATTTCAAAAAAAATTTATAAAGTCAATATATACAAAAGATGTTATTTGCACAATAATCATGAAATAGATTTTAAGATTTCGAAAAAACCGAAAACCGATCCAATTCAAACCGAAAAAATTGTATCGGATCGAATTTAAAAAAAAATCCAAACCGAATGGATGATTATATGATCAGAACGAAGGTATTGGATCAAATAATTTTTCCTTCCAAAACTGATCAAATCTAGACCGCGAACACTCCTTGTGTAGGAGTGTATTTTTTCTTCCTATACTTTTTTCGAAAATTGTCTTACATTTTGTTTTTATTTTTTAATTAAGGGTTAATTTTTTTTGCAGGTTAATGTAGATAAGTTATCTGCATTGAATCCAAAATAATATCATTTTGGGATGAAAATCAAGGTCTTTTTATAATTTTAATTTATTTCAGGATTATTATAGTCTTTATAATTATAATTTTTTAATATTTCAATCTCAAAACGACGTCGTTTTGAGAATAAATGCAGATAATTTATCTCCTGCAAAAACATTTTCCTGTTTAAATAATGGGCTATATTACAATGTATCCACCCACAATAAGAGATAATTTCTCTCCTCCAATTGGTAAAGGAAGCCCTGTCATTTTTCACACGGACACGTTAAGATGCAACCGTTAATGCTTCTTTTATTGCTTTTTAGTTTGTTGATACAAAAAATAAAGTTCACTCGGTTTAAGCGTTTGATAGTTAGTAATACTTGTTACAGTTTCTTTAATAAATTCTTAAGAATCATAGTTTAAGTAGTACCAATTCTTTTAAAAGACTCTAGATCAACGTATTGAGTTGTTCAAACGTTGTTTTTTTTTTTTTTTTAATTACATCCTTTAACCTGTTACCGTATCCTCCCACAAAGTATTTGAAATTCATTTTAAATCATCTAACATGTGAATCAATAACATGTCATCAATTATAAATAGGTAGCTTTGATTAAATTTTGATAGAAATTTTTTTGTCATCCTTGTAATTCTATTAGATTTAATTAGTTGAAGGGTTTATCATCTATAATTTAACATGATCACAAAAAAATTTCTACACTCATAACATTTTGTGGACCCCGCAACAAAAAATAAAAATTCCGGTATGTAAAACGAATCTCTATAACATAACACGATCACTTTTTCTACAACATAACTCTTATAAAACTCATAGTTGAATGGTGAAAAAATCTTTAAAAAAATTATACATGTTTATAAAAGTTTAAGGTGATTATATTATGTTTCATTAATGGGAAATAGAAGTATCATGTTATAGGAAAAATGTTATGTCATGCTATAGACACAATGAAGGTGGACCCCACCACTTTCTTTTTTTTTTTCTTTTTATTTGAAAAATGATGGGTCCACATTCATTGTGTCAATAGTATTACATAACATTTATTTTTCATACAACATGATAGTTCTAATTCCCTTCATTAATTGTCTTTGTTTTTATTAGTTTGGAGGTAATCGCTTGTTTGTGGAGTAGAATAACTTACTGCAAGTTATAAGAGCGACCCTGCATCCTGTGCGTGCATGACAATTGACATGATGATAATTTCTTCTTTGTCTGTCCTTCATCGCATTCTACAGTGTTCGATGGAGCTGGCATAAAGATAGCTACCTTTCTTAGATATCTCACTTTTCAAAACAACATTACTAACCTTTATACCCAATGAACTTTTACGCATATCTATCTTAAATAGGGCTAGTGTTGCCGAACCGCTATTGTCCTACAACCAAAGACTTTTTCTTTAAAAGGCCACTATTGCCCAACCCCACTTGTCTACAATGGCCTGCTTTTACAAGTCGTGCATACTTTCAAATCATCAAATAAACAAACAATCGAAATTAATAAGCATGTCATATCAATAAGGATATTCTTCACGAGTGACTTAAATTTCTTGGTTGATAATCGTTTACAATAAAATAAATAAATTTTTATAATTTTTCAGATTATATATATGTTAACTTTATGAAAGTGGCCATTTGATATTCTTGATGACTTGTGACAGCTAAGCACACTCAAGAGCAGTAATTGCCGGCGGCTATTTCCAAGAAAACGCAAGAAAGGATAGAATTTTGGGGCGATAGAATGGAATGATACAGATTTCCTTTTTTGGGTCGTGCAAAAGTCATGATTGAAGATTTTTTCAACAAAAATAAAAAAGTTATGATGGAAGATTTTAATGAAACTAGAGTAAGTATAATTACAGATTTTATATATGATCTTCACAGATTTTCCTTCCAACTACACAAAGTGTTGTAAATCACAATGAAATTTAAAAATAAAAAAAAATTGTAAACTACATTTTAAGGGTCTCCATACAACATGCATGTGATAAAGGATGGAGATTTTGGTGCAGGAAGGTGATAAAATCAAATGTACAATAACCCTAGGTGATAAAGCTGCTATTACCTATAGCTGTGAGCTTTTTAAATCAAATTTTATGGGAAGTTGGAGGTGAAGTCTTGGGGTCCCTTGTTATTATCATTCTGAATGATTACACTGGCGGCGCTCAGAAATTGTTCCTCCTACTTTGGTTTTTTACGTTATTATTTCCACATATATTTCCTTTTCAGTGAGGTTGATTATGAAAGTGTCGATACATTTGCTGATTTGCTTATTTATCTTGCAAAACTGATGTTGAGGGTGAAAACCAAGAATTTAATTTTCACATGGACTTGTCTGATGTATAGGGGTTTATAAGGGTGAGAGATTAGGCCCTGTTGGTAGAGCTATAAACTGACATAAAGATCGTTACTGCTTGTACTATTCGAGTCAGAAAATAGGGCAAGGGAGAGATAGCTCCAAACGCCTCTCCCTCAAAATTTGCCTAAATTCCTTCTCCTTGACTAACTAATCTTTGCATTACAATTGATTTCTTTCAAACTAAATTTGTTCTCAAAATAAAAAAATAAAAATTATGTATTGGAAAAAAGGCAAAAGTATTACTTCAGATGCGGCAAAAATACTTCGTTTGTCACCGACACAAAATTATCATTATACGAAATCAAATTTTGATAAAAAAAAAAATTAATGGATCCCGTTTTTATCTTTGAGGCAGACATTATTATTGTAAGAAACTTTTTTTGGGTATAAACAGCATTGATAGTATTAACGTCAATACTGTTGTATTTCTTTAAGGAATTTAATAATAGTATTGTAAAATGGATTCGCCATGTCACATAACAAGAGTATTTTTCTGCACACAAAAATCAAGTGTAGATCCCATACTTGATAAAAAAAAAAAAAGATACTAAACCGGATCCTTATTATAGGAATGAATACTGTCATTCCGGCAACATATTCTTATATTTTCTTATAATTTTATTTTATTTTATATTAAATTATTAGTTATTGAATCAAAAATAAAGTTCTTATGTTGTTTAGGAATTATTTGCATAAATTTAATATATCGAGATAATTGACAATAATGGTCAGTGTATTATTAACACATTATTAGATAATAATTGACAATCATAATTAATTAATGAGTAGCTATTGCAATAATTGATATACTCATAATTTATTAACCTAGTGCACCAAATTTATTTGTGCGAGAATTATATTCTTTATTGAAATTAGCTGCACTGTAATTAAAAAATATATTAGATATATTAAATTATAAGCAAAAATCATTATATTTCACTAAATTAGAATTTAAAATATTATTCTCTTCTCTTACTTTTTAATATTAAAAGTAGAGTTGAAAAACAGTTAGTACTCCATTATTTTTATAAATTAATAAGATATGAATTTTTTTCATAGATATCTTAATTTATAAGGTAATGCTAAACTACTTAACACTTACATCAATTAATATGGGATTATTCTGACTTAATTAATAATGAGGATATGCAACTATGTTAAAACTTATTCGAGAAAACTTAGTTGCCACTTGCCATTATCATATAATTCTGCTTGACTCAATCCGGAATAGTCCAATAACAATAGAAATCTCCAAAAGGTAATCCTAAAAAAGTAATTAATCTAACGGCTAAAACTATAAACATTGAAACACTCGATATATATTTCAATGATAAATTTCAATTACAGAAGAACACAAAATGTTCGCAATACATTTTAGTCATTGCATGTGTTTGGCTTGGAGGTTACTAGGATCATCTCGTTTTGTGAAAAGGCTTGGAAAACCATAATCGTTCTCATAGGTTATAGTAATTAATTCAGCAAATAACAGCTTGAAATTCATTTGTCATCATCGTCGTCCCTATATTATGCTCTGGACCAGTTTAATAGCTATGTACAAGGGCGTTAAATAATTGTAGTTTGGCGTGATGACATGCATGGTTCTGGGTTTCGGAACTAGGTCTGCGGCAAAACTATCCTCCCCTACTTTCAACCACAACCATTGTTAATTAACTTCCTCGCTTTGCTACACTTTTCACTTATATTCTTCCTCTCCGAGGACGGGGAGATCAATCATCTTCTGCCATCAAAGAAGCCCTACCTCTTCTTTTTTTTTTTTTTGATAGACAGAAGCCCTACCTCTTGAGTCAAGATTAACTGAACCAGGTTTTGAAAATTATATTCAGTGTATTTTATGACCAAATTCAGGATACACTCATGTTAAAATAACTAGACTCGGTCTCACATAATATATGAAATATTGATTTTTTTAAAAAGTTAATGATAAACTTTAAGACTTCTTGATTTAATTATTATATATTGTGGAATTTGATAATGTTTTGATATTAATATGGGGAGGGATCATTTGACTCTAGAGTAAGATTTAAAAATCTTACTCCTCATCTTAACCATTGATTTCCGTTCATCCAACGGTTATCATTTATTTAAAATTAATAATTAATTATTATAATTATTAAATTATAACCGTTAGATGAACGAAAATCAACGTCTGGGATAAGGAATAAGACTTAAAAAGTTTTACTCTAGAGTCAAAAGATCCCTCCTCTATTATTATAGTTGTATTTTTAGATTTTCACTTTTAAATATATATTTATGAATTAATTATGCATTATATTTAATTTTATATGGTTTGTCTAAATATCTAATTTGACTAATCCTAACTAAGTCATTTTGGATATTAGTCCTTATCAAAAAAACACAATCCCCACTTTTTTCCCCTACAAAAAAAAGTACATGTACCTGTCCTTTTTAGGAATTAAATTGGGTCTTCATTGAAGTTCTGAGGGACCACATTTTCAAAGAATTAGAATTGTTTAGGGACAAAAGTTAACTTTTTTTATAAAGGAAGAAAATGGAGATCATATTTTTTGTTAGGAACCTGATAGAAGCTTTACTTTTAATATAATATTTTTATTTTCTACAATTAATTTCGAACGCAAACTTCTTTTATCCCAACTAAAACGACATAATTTTTAAGTAACTACACCAATACTAATATGCAGTCACATTACAAATTATTTTACCTATATATATATAATCTTTTGATATCGGTATTAAAAAATGAAAATTAATATCAAATTTTAGCGGTTGAATTTGATCAATTTAATTTTTAAAATAAAAAATTGAAAAATATCCTAATTTTTAACTCTAACTCTTATACTTTAACAAACTGCACGGGTATCTCCCTAAATCCGCACCCGCAAGCTAATCTTCTTATGTCCTTCAAACCCTAAATCAGTTCTCTGTTTAGATCGCTGTTTTCATGAAGCTGTTGTGCGTCAATTGACGCTCAAGTATCGGTACCGCAAAATGGTATTTCACTCTTCTCCATATGGCTCTCGTTCATGTCTTGCAGTTCTGTTCAGCCTGTCCTCCATTCGCGTTCTATGCTATCCTCCATTGCCTCTCTCTTGTCATTGTTTGCACTACGCAAGCAATTATTGGAAGCATATTTAAGCATTTAATTCCAAATTTATATTGAGCTCCATGTGAAGAGTTGCTAACATTATTGAAATAGGTACTTCCTGTTTGAATAAATCGATAACTTAAAATTGTCTTAGCGGGGTTTGGTGCAAGATAAATTTTTTTTAATCGGGGAAATAATTATTATTGGAATATAGTGAAAAATATATTTTACTAAAATATTATTAAAAAGCTGTTTGGTATGCCAAATTTTATCCGAGAATATTTGGTGAATTTTACTGATGTTATGTTTGGTTGATAATAAAATATTGATGGGAATGTTATGTAAATGACAAAGTTACCCTTATTTTTTTGAATAATGAAATGTCAAAAATTTAGTCATTACTTCATCGTCTTCCTCTCATGAGTTTGTTTCTTTCTTCCCCAAGTCTTCTGCTTACCTCTCTTTTTCAGTAGTAAGTGAAATCCTAAAAAAATCAACCCTGTTTTCTATAATCTGCAGAAAATAAATAATTCATCGAATCTATCATTACAAACTCATACATTTATTGTTTGTACAAAAAGTGAAGGTTACTTTGGTCCATAAAATTTTATATTTTTTATTACCAAACGCAATATTATAAGTTTCCTTACAATGCTTTGCTAGTTATTCTAATATAATCCGCATAGCAAACGCGTTCTAGCCTTCTAGGTGTATTTTAGGACAGGTAAAAACTTGTCCCTAGTTTTGAACAAGTTTTGAAATTTAGCATGTGTTTCATTGAGTTCTGATTTTTTTTTTAAAATTATTTTATAAAATACCTATAATAATACATGTTTTTTTGTATTTTTTTTAAAGATAAAAGTTAAAACATAAAAAAATAAAATCGGATATGTTTTTTAATTTAATTTTAAAATAAAATATAATTATAATTTTAAAAACAGTATTCATATGGCGCCTGAATATTACTAAGCTTAATTGATGACCATAGATAAATAAAGAAAAAGCTGGGGAGAGAGAAATAAATAAATAATTGTGATGAGATTGAACAATAATTGGTGAAAGACTTAAAAACATTATTTTAAATTTATTATTTTTAAGCATAATAATTTTTTTATATGGAAAAAGTGTTTATCATTTTAAATGATACAACTTATATTCTTTCACTCTCATAAAGAGGTGAAACCCACATCTTTATTTTTTTATCAACTCTCTCTCCTCTTTTATCTATTTCTTTCTCTTTCTTAAAATGACACAATTTTACATCATTCAAAATGACACACTATACCCTTTTTACATTTATCAAACTTAGTTTATTAAAAATGATGATACTCTCGATGTCACCTCAACCCTGTCCTCAAGCTCAAGTGCAAGTACAAGTACAAGCATCGTTACTTGGGTTATCTGATATCATATGCAAAGAATTCAATGCAAAATTTACTAACAAGTCTTTCTGATGAAAAACTGGTTTTGGAAACTCCCTCTTTTATCCGGTCATTTCTGCTTGAGCGAGTGATTGTGATGACAATACAAAACCTTTTTCGCACAAATGATAAACCGAACACCGAAGGAATTAAAATGACGGTTTTCTGGTGCATTTAGCATTCCAGAGAGAGAGGAGACATGATTTTAACTCCAGAGTCAGACAACAAAATCCATCAGAAAACAGCTTTTCCTCTGCATAGAATCGGGAGAAGGGGAGAAGGAGACAAGAAGCCCAGACACTGATGGGAATAAAATCTAAACAAGTCTCTCCCTCCTTCCATCTTCCCCAAAGTATTTCAAGCTTCATACCCCGCATAGATTTTATATAATTTTTTTCTTGGTGAAAAGATTTTATATAATTTAATTTAGGGAAAGTTATACTTACAATTTTTTTTTACGATCTCTTACCATCACAGTTGATTTCTGCTAATCAATGGTTATCATTTATTGTGAATTAATAATTAATTAATGAGTTTAATTTGCTAAAATGATAACTGTTGATTGGCAGAAATTAATGGTTATAAGATATGGTCGTAAGAGGTCGTAAAAAAAAAGTTGTAACTATAATCTCTCTCATTTAACCAAGGGTAAAGTGTGTTGTATATTTTGAGAGAGAGAGAAAAAGATAGATAAAGGAAAAGAGAGTTTACAAAAAAAAATAAAAATGTGAATCCCACCTCTTTATGTGAGAGAAAGAATATAAATTGTGTCATTTAAAGAGTGTAAACACTTTTAAAAATCACTTTTCCCTTCAACTAACCAAATAGTTCTATAAAATGAGAAGAGAGAATATGTGTGCACAAACAGTAAATTTAAAAAAAAAAAATTATATAAGGTTAGTTGTGGAAATTTTTCTTCTAATGTTGAACTTACTCGATTAATTCATAAATTCATCAAATTACATATACAGAAGTACGAAATATTAAAAAATTAAATACAAGTTAATGAAAGAATTTATATAGCTAGCTAGCTAGGGACAGGCTGTTTTGAACAAAGTTATGGAGACCGTTCACCTTTGATTTGTTTTTTGTTTTTTATGATAAAATATTAAAAATGCAACTGTATCGTGTGTGTATATCACTCTTTTATATATATTATATATATAGGAGCAGGATATTCTTACACCGGTGTAAGAATTAGAAGTCTTACACTCAATGTTGACCATTGATCCACTTGTATCCAATGACTCACATTGCTAAAAGATTTGAGCCCTTAGATATAAGTGAGATTAATGGACAAGATATAAAATGATCTTAACTGATATATATGGGATTTGATTTTCTCATGTCGCATGAGAATCCAATTCTCATGCTGTGACTCAACTAGTGGTGGGCCCCACATTTATTAAAAAAGGAAAAAGAAAAGAAAAGCTTTACACGCAAATCGAAGGGTCACTAACATGAGAGTTGAATTCTTATATAACATGAGAAAATATTTTTCCTATATATATGTGTGTGTGTGTGTGTGTGTAAGGTAGGATATTATAACAATCAATTTCATCGTTGGATCGATTATATGGAGCCAATGGTTATATTTATTTCCATCTTTTTATGATTATAATTAGTGATATTTAATACTTTATATTTATTTTTACCTTTATATGATTATGATTTCGCAATTCGATTCTTTCATATTAAATATGGGGAATCATAACATACAAAGATGAAAATAAATATAACCATTGGATTAAATTAATTGATTTAACGTGAAATGATTGGTAATAACCTTAATTGTTATTGTAATATCCGACCCCTATATATATGTATATATGGGAAAAGTATTTCTACAATAACTTTAGATAAGGTTATCTACATCAATCCCTTTTTAACTAAGTCGGACTGGTCATACTTAGTTATAACAATAAAGCTGTTCTATTATTCTTTTTCCTCAGACAGTGTCGGCTGACGTGGCGGAGAGACAAAATGCGATTTCAATGTATGACCGGTCACACTTAGTTAAAAAGGTAGCTGTAGACAACCTTATCTAAAGTGACTGTAGAAATATTTTCCCATATATATATATAAGATATTTTATGTATAGTTATAGTTACATTGATAGCTGAAAATTATTTAATAAGGATTTTGTTAAAATATATTTTGAAATCCAAGAGAAATTAGAAAATTAGATTTACAGAATAAAAATATAAACATTTAATATGTTAAAAATATAATTTAATATTTTTTAAGGTTTCACTTTTACCGCCGTTACTGCAAATAAGTTATTTGTAGTAAGCCCAATACGACGTCGTTTTGGGACTAAAATCATTGTGTTTTTGTGATTTTAATTTATTTCAGAATTATTATAGTCTTTATAATTATAATTTTTTAATTTTTCAATCCCGAAATAATGTCATTTTAGGAATAAATACAGATAACTTATCTGCGGTAACTACAGAAATATTTTTTTGATTTTTTAATCTTGATAAGAAACCTTTTACTAATTAAGTAATGGTGAATAAAAATCTCAAGTTATAGGAAATTTATTACCTCATGGCACAATCAGATAGACATAAAATATATGAGAGGTTCATTCATTTAAGATAAATAAATAAGTATTTCACCAAAAAAATAATAAGTAAATCTTAGCACGACTTTTATTGTACAAGGATGAGTAGTATATTATTTGATGTAATATAAGAAAAACATACCCCTTAGACATTTAATCTTTGAGAAAACTAAATAATTAGGGTCTATTGGATGTGATGTATATAACAGGATAGTATAAGCTTATATCATATATTATGTCATTTTTAGTTGTTTAGTGTAATCATCGTATATTCTAAATTTATATAGCAGAATCCTTTAATACATCAAAATGGTATATAAATTAATCAGCCCTAAGGGATGAGATGAGGCTGATAATGAGTTGATATATTAATATAGTTGACCAGTATTATTTTTAAGAATTAATATATTATTTTAATATTAAAATATTAGAATAAAAGTTAATATAATATTAGAGAATTTTATTTTTATAAAACTTAAAATATTTTTAAATTATCTAATCAATAGATTTTTATAAAAACTAATATCATATAATAGGGGAAGGATCCGTTTACATTTTTTTACAAATTACACTACGTATGACCGATCAAACATATTGTAGTTTGTAAACAAAAAGTTTATAAATATAACTTTTCCTATATAATATATTTGGAAAAAGGAGAAGTGTCCGTTTACATTTTTTTTATACAAATACACTATGTATGATGGGTCATACACTCTTGATTTGAAGTATGACTGGTCAGACATAGTGTAGTTTGTAAGAGTTTATAAATAAAAAGTTTGTAAATGTAACCTTCCCCTTGAAAAAATTATATGAATTCTTTATTAAGGATATTTTTGTCAAACGTATTTATATTTATCCTATTTAGTATTATATAGTGTATTACCAAATACTAAATTGTATTGTCTTATATAACATCATACAAGATAATGAATAAGATTAACATCATACAAGATAATGGATAAGATTAAAATTTATGAAGTGTTATACTGTCAGATATTATATTATCAGGCCTTATTTTATACTGTACATTAAATATGTTCTTTTTTTTTATAACAAAAGGGGCAAAGCCTCAGAGAAGGAAAAACACAAAATCGAAGGAAAGATGAAACAGAAATGCAAACAAAGCAAAAACAAGAAAGACCACTGCACAACACAAAGAGACTTGAGGGCAGCATCTTCAAACAACAGTAGTTGCCTCCAATCCTGGGTCCAGCAAGCCAGCAGCCATCAAATTAAGGAGCTCACTATGAGGAGAGGAGGAAATTAAAAGACTAGGAGGGTCATTGAGTGCCTTTTTTGCTATCCAATATGCACAACTGTTACAAATCAACGGGATATGATTCAACACAACAGTCCAATCCTTGATAAGCAGGGCTCGAATCTTAGCTACCAAAGGGAGCTTTCGAGTATCGTAACCATCACTAGTAAGAAGGCTAATAGCTTGAAGAGAATCTGATTCCAACACAATGTAATTCAAACCATAATTCCAGGCAAAAAATAAACCATTAAGAATAGCCCAGAATTATGAATGTAAAGTGGAGCAGGACCCCACAAAAGCAGAAAAACCACCAACTCAAGAACCCTTCCAAATCCCTCAAAAGGCCACCACATGCGGTGCTACTGTCAAGAGAGGCACCATCAACATTCAGTTTTAGGAAACCTTGAGTTGGAGCAATCCAACCAGAGTAGCGAAGAGTGGGGGGCAAAACAGAGACAACATACATTCCTTTTTTCAAACAGAATCTGCTTTCCTCTAGAAGCTCTGCAAGAATAGATGCAGGGTTAATCGGTCTCTTAAAATTTTCTTCTTGAAGATCTTTGTTTCTCCATGTCCACAAAACATTGCAGGTGATGAAAAAATAATCTCTCCACTCTCTGCACTTACTGTTACTATAGTTCAAATTGATGCTCAACCACTCATTAATGGAACAAGAGCTGAAAAAAATCGGAGGAAGAGGCTAGAACATGGGAAGCAACCAAACCTGTGATGCTTTGTGGCACTTCTTGAAAACATGAAGGCAAGACTCCACCTTGTCAGGGCACGAAGGGCAGGTATTCAAAGAACCACTCCATTTTGCTATATACTCCTTTGTTGGCATTCTTTCATGACAAAGCTTCCACATGAGGAGTTTCACCCGTTCTTTACCTTTCCAACTCCAGATACGGTCCCAGCAACTATTTTGGGCTGTTGAGATGGAAGACAACCAGTTATTGTAAGCAAATTTGACAATTGACCGGTTCGGGTTCCAGTTGTTCCGTAACAAGAAGTCCTCTTCTAGGGTATCTTCTGGATGAGGTATAGCCAGGATTCTATTCTTCACACTAGTCTCAAAATGCTGCATAAGAAACTGGACATTCCATGCCTCTCCATCGGTAAAATTATTGTGATTAATCTTCAGTTCTGTCTCATCTGATGTTGGAGGAACTATAGAGAGGGAAAGTAGGTTATCTTTCCAGAAATCAATTCTCCTCCCATTTCCAACGTGCCGAATTAGATTACTTGAGAAGGTAGGCCAAATCCTGCATAAACTTTTCCATAAATGAGAGTCATAGGATTTATAGGTAGCCTACTTCGACATATCTTTATTCGTACCATACTTAGCAATCAAAACTTTTGCCCAGAGTTGAGAAAGAGACTGTAATATGGACCAAGCACACTTCTGGAGGAAAGCTTCATTTTGCTTCATTAAATTGATAATTCCCAGACCACCTTGGTTCTTTGGAAGCTTGAGCTGCTCCCAATTATCAGCATGAAATCTTTTATGCGTATCTAAGCCTCCCCAAATAAAGCTTCTTTGAAGTTTTTCTATGTCTTCACAAACACCTTTTGGAAGAAGGCCATTTTGCATATGGAACATAGGCATGGCTGATAAAACAGATTTTGCCAGTGTGATTCTCCCAGCCATGGATAGACACTGCTTTTTCCAGCCTTGTAACCGGTTGCTAACCCTATCTAAAATATCACCATAGTTTAGCTTGCTGATTCTTCCATGTTTCATCCCATAACCCAGGTATCTACCAATATTTTTTGTATGGGAAAAACCACTAAACTCCACAATAGAATTAGTAACTTCATTGGGAACATTCTTAGAGGAGAAAATATTGGATTTGGAGTAACTAACCTTTTGGCCAGACATGTTTCCAAAAGTATTAAGATAGCTCATGAAATCCTTATATGATCCATATTGGCTTCCCCAAAAAACAATAAATCATCCGCAAACAAGAGGTGAGAAATTTTGGGACCGCCTTTTTTCAGCTGTCATAGGCTTCCAATCATTTCTATCAATGGAATCCGCTATTATATGAGAGAGCTTATCCATACAGAGGATAAAGATATAGGGAGAGATGGGATCCCCTTGTCTCAAGCCTCTGCTAGGATTGACTCTACCAGCCTGTGTGCCATTCTAAAGAATCTCAAGATCAGTAGAGGAGATGCACTACATTATCAGGTTAATCAGGGACACAAAGAGCTTAATTTTTGAAAGAAATTTTTGAATAAAACTCCATGACATTCGATCATATGCTTTTTCTAGATCAATCTTGATAGTGAAGAATCCCTCTTACCTTTCATCTTATTCATAGAATGGACCATCTCCTGGGCAATGACAATATTGTCCTGGATTTTTCTGTTGGGGACAAAACTGACTTGATGAGGGGAGATGAGTTTATTCAGGATAGGTTTGATCTTACCCAATATGATCTTGCTTATACCTTTGTAGAGCACAGAACAAAAAGCAATGGGCCGAAACTGAGTGATCTTGTCTGGCTTATCCAGCTTAGGGATTAACACAAGGAAAGTTTTGTTCAAGTCTCTCACAGCGGCTGGATTGCACCAAATATGCTTTACACAGTCCATCACTTGATTCTTCAACAGATCCCAGTTTCTTTGGAAGAAAATAGGAGGAAAACCGTCAGGACCAGGAGCCTTGAGACTTTTCATGGAGAAATAAGCTTCCTTAATTTTAATGTCCGATATAGGTTCAAGCAAGCTGACCAAATCTGTATCCTCAAGAGCAGGCCAAATGGAAGTGGTATTAGTCCAGGGTCTGTTATAATCTTCCTCCGAGAATAGCTTGGTAAAGAAAGAGAGAATAAGCTCAGTTAGATTAGCCTCTTCTCTCACCATGTGGCCTTCATCATTCCTAAGCTCAAGAATTTTATTCCTAGCTCTCATAATGATAGTGGTGGTGTGGTAGAATCTTGTATTCCGGTCACCATATGCTATTCAGCTACATCTTGCCTTTTGAAACCAAAGGGCTTCTTCTTGTTCCAAAACTCTGCTTAGCTCCTCCTGAAGAGCTTTGTCTAGTTGAGATTGAGTCTCTTGGAGCTTCTTTAGGAGATACTCTTTTCTGGCTTGAATCCAGCCAAATACTCTTTTGTTCCAAGACTTTAGAGGTTCAATCAGCTCCATCGGGCTGATATTTATCCTGTCACGAGAGTTCCAAATAAACTTTAAAAAGGGAGAGAAAGTTATGTGGTCTTGCCTAGCCACCAGAAATCTAAAAGGTCTTTCTATCTAGGACGTCTTGTTAGGGAAAAAAAGTTAACAGCAGGGGATTGTGATAAGAATTTAGGCGAGGAAGAAACCTAACAAAAGCTTCCCCAAAGGCTGTTCTCCACCCTGCATGAGCACAAATACGATCTAGCCTCTTATAGACCCTATCAAGATGAAGCCACTTGAGACCCCTCCAGAAGAAAATAGATCCTCCACAACCCAAATCCATAATGTTACAATCATTTAGAATTCTGGAGAATTTCTGGCATCTAATGATATTGACAGGAGAGCCCCCTTTTTTATCTTTCATAGAAGCAATTTCATTAAAGTCACCCATCAAGACCCACAGACCTACCACATTATCACTAATCCTCGTAAGATCTGTCCAGAGAGTTTCACGAACATTCTCCCTCGGATTGGCATATATGGAAGTGAGCAGAAATGAATTCCCAGAATTAATAATGCAGGACAGGTGAATGAGTTGACTTGATTGTTCTATAATGGAAACTTTGTAGGATTCCTCTTTCCACAGGATCCATATGCCCCCTGAGAAGCCAACTGCATCTTCAATAGCAAACTTTTTAAAGCCAAGTTGCTTTATTTTCTTTAATGTTATAGCACCACTAATCCTTGATTCTAAAATGGAAACCAGAATAACCTTATATTTTCTGATGAAATTACTAAGGGATGACTTAAAAGGTTTTCTGGCAGCACCCCTACAATTCCATACAAGGCAGTTCATTGGATAACTATGTCTGCTCCAGGATTACAGAGAACCTGGCTAGTCTCAATCATAAGTTCTAAAGCGACATTATTGCAAATAATCTTCGTGTCCACACCTTTTGAGATGAATCTTTCAGGAGGGTCAACACCTTTATTTTTCTCTTCACTACTTGGCTTACCAATATCCATGTCCGAGCTCTCTCCCTCCACAACACATAATTCACATTCGGATGGAGATTTTAGAGCAAAGCTCTTTTCCAACCTCCTTTGAAGAGATCACCTTGCCAGAACAACAAACCGGTTCAGTTGGGGCAGTATGTTCCTGATTATGCTCACCCTGTTTAATTCCGGAACTGGATGAAGTGAGCTCTGTAGGAATAGAGCTTTTACCCGCTTTCGAGGATTCAGTGGCAAAAACAAACACATTTTTCTTCTCTTGTAGCTTGGGTTTATACACAACCTTTCTGCTAGATTTTTTTGTACCTGTAAACAAGTTTTTTGCAGCTACCTGAGGCTTAATCTAAGAGGGTATTCCATCTTTATTCTCCTTATGCTCCCTTATCCCATGCCCTGTATGATCCCTGACCGGCTGATTTCTCAAGTGGGAAGGACCCATATTGGTCATTGTAGCCTTTTTTGCTGGCTGGTGCTATTCTTATTTGAGATATCATCACCAAAAGTTCTCCCATCTTTTCCATCATTCTTCATTGTTGGCTGATTCCTTGTAAATTTTCTTCTGCACCACCATCCAGGGGCCCACTTCCTGGCTACCCGTGGATTTGACAACTTCTGGAACAGGTTCCTGCTTGTTATTAACCTCAACCGGTTTCAATATCTCCGGGCATTTTTCTGTATTATGGCCATATTTGCCACATTGAAGGAAAATTAAATACAGTCCTTCATATTCCACCTTAAAGACTTCTTCCTCTATGATATGTTCTCCCCTCAAAGGCTTGGATAAATCATTATCAACAAAGATCCTAGCAAATTTTCCTCTATCACCCGTAGTCGTAGTTTTAACAACCTTTAACACTTTTCCTACGGTGTTACCTATCAATTTTAAAACATAAGGCACACAAAATTCTTGAGGGATACCTGGTAATCGAATCCACGCAGAGACTCTATGAATATTAGCTTTGTGAGGGTTGAAAAAAGGCTCTCACTTCCTTATAGCAAGGTAGTGTCCCATTAACACCCATGGGCCTCCAGTTATAGCCAGATTCAGATCCTCCACACTTGAGAACTTGACCGAAAAAAAATCATTTCCCAGGTCTGCTACCACAATCGATCCAAGCTTCGACCATAGACTTTCCGGCTTTGTCTTCCTATACATGATGCCCAATTTCTTCCCCAAGAGCTTCACGATGATTGCATTCCTCCAAGGGCTTCTCAGTTGCTGTTTGGCTTCCTAAGAACACCGTATTCTGACAGAACCATCTTCACCGTAGATTACCTGGAAACCCAACTCATTAATTGCTCCTAGTTTGGGATCAAGCGGTTCACTCGATTCTTCCATGAGGTCCTCTTGCCAGGAATCCTCTTCTCCCATTGTTTCCCTTCCGATCTGAGTGCTTCCGCAAAAGACTTGGGTTTTCTAGACGGTATTCGCTCCAGAATGTTTCCCAAGCTGGCTCCTTGGTTGGACGAATCTGGAGAGAATTCCTCTCCATTCTTGGATATCTTAATACTCTTTCTCATGATCTCCCGGGAATCACCCGGTTCTATTGTTGTATCTCCTTGAAATTTTCTTGTTGAAAGCATCTTTCTAGCTCTAGCAGATAGACATATTATCGCACACGTAAAGCCCACACAGCTAACCCATCTCCCAACAATTTTTCCCTCCTTTCATATTATGCTATTCAAACATGCACTAAATATGTTCTTAATATAAGGGGAAAACACTTCTCATATTATACGAGAAATATTTTTTCGTATTGTGATTTTTCAATTTACATGTAAATTTTTTTCATCACTCATCACTAATTAAATCACAACATAAAAAAAACAATTATCGAGCAACTTAAAAAAAATAAATCAAAGCCCTTAATATAAGAGGCAATAGCATTATAAAGACTGAGAAAAATGTTTATTCTTTTAAATGACATAACTTATATCCTTTCACTCTCACAAAGAAGTGAGACCCATACTTTTATTTTATTTTTATCAATTCTCTCTCCTACTTTATCTATCTCTCTTAAAATGATACAACTTTACATCCTCTAAAATGACACACTCTTTATCGATAAAAAATAACGGGGATTTAGGTGGATTTGCAGTATGGAATATAATGAGTCCACGTTGAATTGCTCCAAATTCTTAACGGTTGCTACTGTGAGTTCGGGTTTAACATGGAAGGTAAGTACGTAACACTCGACAAAACATGGATACGTACACCTTTATTTATTAAGATGGACAAATGAATGGTCTTACAACCATAACCATTTGCGTATGTGCTTATGCCTCGTCGATACCAATAATACCAAATATCAATTTTTTTAAAATAAAAATTTAAATTTAAAGAAAAATATAAAAAAAGACTTGGGTTCAAATACAACTAAAAATTTTCAATTTAGAAAAATGCTATATCAAGTTTAATATACCGCAGAAGTATAAAAAAAAAAATTCAATAATGGTGCGTTTCTCTCTCTCTCTATCTATATCAGTTAGCTTTTCATTAAAATCCCTCCGCTTCTTGTGTTCCACCGCTTAACAGGTCATTTCTGTGAAAATCTGCTCGCCATTTTTTCCTTATGGGAGAGAAAGTTATGTGGTCTTGCCTAGCCACCAGAAATCTAAAAGGTCTTTCTATCTAGGACGTCTTGTTAGGGAAAAAAAGTTAACAGCAGGGGATTGTGATAAGAATTTAGGCGAGGAAGAAACCTAACAAAAGCTTCCCCAAAGGCTGTTCTCCACCCTGCATGAGCACAAATACGATCTAGCCTCTTATAGACCCTATCAAGATGAAGCCACTTGAGACCCCTCCAGAAGAAAATAGATCCTCCACAACCCAAATCCATAATGTTACAATCATTTAGAATTCTGGAGAATTTCTGGCATCTAATGATATTGACAGGAGAGCCCCCTTTTTTATCTTTCATAGAAGCAATTTCATTAAAGTCACCCATCAAGACCCACAGACCTACCACATTATCACTAATCCTCGTAAGATCTGTCCAGAGAGTTTCACGAACATTCTCCCTCGGATTGGCATATATGGAAGTGAGCAGAAATGAATTCCCAGAATTAATAATGCAGGACAGGTGAATGAGTTGACTTGATTGTTCTATAATGGAAACTTTGTAGGATTCCTCTTTCCACAGGATCCATATGCCCCCTGAGAAGCCAACTGCATCTTCAATAGCAAACTTTTTAAAGCCAAGTTGCTTTATTTTCTTTAATGTTATAGCACCACTAATCCTTGATTCTAAAATGGAAACCAGAATAACCTTATATTTTCTGATGAAATTACTAAGGGATGACTTAAAAGGTTTTCTGGCAGCACCCCTACAATTCCATACAAGGCAGTTCATTGGATAACTATGTCTGCTCCAGGATTACAGAGAACCTGGCTAGTCTCAATCATAAGTTCTAAAGCGACATTATTGCAAATAATCTTCGTGTCCACACCTTTTGAGATGAATCTTTCAGGAGGGTCAACACCTTTATTTTTCTCTTCACTACTTGGCTTACCAATATCCATGTCCGAGCTCTCTCCCTCCACAACACATAATTCACATTCGGATGGAGATTTTAGAGCAAAGCTCTTTTCCAACCTCCTTTGAAGAGATCACCTTGCCAGAACAACAAACCGGTTCAGTTGGGGCAGTATGTTCCTGATTATGCTCACCCTGTTTAATTCCGGAACTGGATGAAGTGAGCTCTGTAGGAATAGAGCTTTTACCCGCTTTCGAGGATTCAGTGGCAAAAACAAACACATTTTTCTTCTCTTGTAGCTTGGGTTTATACACAACCTTTCTGCTAGATTTTTTTGTACCTGTAAACAAGTTTTTTGCAGCTACCTGAGGCTTAATCTAAGAGGGTATTCCATCTTTATTCTCCTTATGCTCCCTTATCCCATGCCCTGTATGATCCCTGACCGGCTGATTTCTCAAGTGGGAAGGACCCATATTGGTCATTGTAGCCTTTTTTGCTGGCTGGTGCTATTCTTATTTGAGATATCATCACCAAAAGTTCTCCCATCTTTTCCATCATTCTTCATTGTTGGCTGATTCCTTGTAAATTTTCTTCTGCACCACCATCCAGGGGCCCACTTCCTGGCTACCCGTGGATTTGACAACTTCTGGAACAGGTTCCTGCTTGTTATTAACCTCAACCGGTTTCAATATCTCCGGGCATTTTTCTGTATTATGGCCATATTTGCCACATTGAAGGAAAATTAAATACAGTCCTTCATATTCCACCTTAAAGACTTCTTCCTCTATGATATGTTCTCCCCTCAAAGGCTTGGATAAATCATTATCAACAAAGATCCTAGCAAATTTTCCTCTATCACCCGTAGTCGTAGTTTTAACAACCTTTAACACTTTTCCTACGGTGTTACCTATCAATTTTAAAACATAAGGCACACAAAATTCTTGAGGGATACCTGGTAATCGAATCCACGCAGAGACTCTATGAATATTAGCTTTGTGAGGGTTGAAAAAAGGCTCTCACTTCCTTATAGCAAGGTAGTGTCCCATTAACACCCATGGGCCTCCAGTTATAGCCAGATTCAGATCCTCCACACTTGAGAACTTGACCGAAAAAAAATCATTTCCCAGGTCTGCTACCACAATCGATCCAAGCTTCGACCATAGACTTTCCGGCTTTGTCTTCCTATACATGATGCCCAATTTCTTCCCCAAGAGCTTCACGATGATTGCATTCCTCCAAGGGCTTCTCAGTTGCTGTTTGGCTTCCTAAGAACACCGTATTCTGACAGAACCATCTTCACCGTAGATTACCTGGAAACCCAACTCATTAATTGCTCCTAGTTTGGGATCAAGCGGTTCACTCGATTCTTCCATGAGGTCCTCTTGCCAGGAATCCTCTTCTCCCATTGTTTCCCTTCCGATCTGAGTGCTTCCGCAAAAGACTTGGGTTTTCTAGACGGTATTCGCTCCAGAATGTTTCCCAAGCTGGCTCCTTGGTTGGACGAATCTGGAGAGAATTCCTCTCCATTCTTGGATATCTTAATACTCTTTCTCATGATCTCCCGGGAATCACCCGGTTCTATTGTTGTATCTCCTTGAAATTTTCTTGTTGAAAGCATCTTTCTAGCTCTAGCAGATAGACATATTATCGCACACGTAAAGCCCACACAGCTAACCCATCTCCCAACAATTTTTCCCTCCTTTCATATTATGCTATTCAAACATGCACTAAATATGTTCTTAATATAAGGGGAAAACACTTCTCATATTATACGAGAAATATTTTTTCGTATTGTGATTTTTCAATTTACATGTAAATTTTTTTCATCACTCATCACTAATTAAATCACAACATAAAAAAAACAATTATCGAGCAACTTAAAAAAAATAAATCAAAGCCCTTAATATAAGAGGCAATAGCATTATAAAGACTGAGAAAAATGTTTATTCTTTTAAATGACATAACTTATATCCTTTCACTCTCACAAAGAAGTGAGACCCATACTTTTATTTTATTTTTATCAATTCTCTCTCCTACTTTATCTATCTCTCTTAAAATGATACAACTTTACATCCTCTAAAATGACACACTCTTTATCGATAAAAAATAACGGGGATTTAGGTGGATTTGCAGTATGGAATATAATGAGTCCACGTTGAATTGCTCCAAATTCTTAACGGTTGCTACTGTGAGTTCGGGTTTAACATGGAAGGTAAGTCCGTAACACTCGACAAAACATGGATAAGTACACCTTTATTTATTAAGATGGACAAATGAATGGTCTTACAACCATAACCATTTGCGTATGTGCTTATGCCTCGTCGATACCAATAATACCAAATATCAATTTTTTTAAAATAAAAATAAAAATTTAAAGAAAAATATAAAAAAAGACTTGGGTTCAAATACAACTAAAAATTTTCAATTTAGAAAAATGCTATATCAAGTTTAATATACCGCAGAAGTATAAAAAAAAAAAATTCAATAATGGTGCGTTTCTCTCTCTCTCTATCTATATCAGTTAGCTTTTCATTAAAATCCCTCCGCTTCTTGTGTTCCACCGCTTAACAGGTCATTTCTGTGAAAATCTGCTCGCCATTTTTTCCTTATGGGGCCCCCCTAGAAGACTCGAGACAGATATAGCGGACATGTTTTATCAGGATTCAGGCATGGCAGCAGCGTATCCCGTTGCATATCTCTTTTGGCAGATCGATCAAGATACGCTCTCTCACCTTCCTGGTATTATTTAAGAGAAAAGTATTTATTCAGTTACTGGGATGGAGTTATCGAGATTAAAATGATGTCATTTTGAGTTATAAAATTAAAAATTATAATAATAAATACTAATATAACCTGTAATATATTATAATTATAAAAATATCTTAATTTTCGCGTAAAAGGATGTCATTTTGAGCTCATGATGACCGGAGGCTCATTATTTATTGGGAAAAGTTCACCAATGTCTCATTTGAATTACTTCAGAATCACTTATGTATCTGTGAATTTTTTATCACATATGCCTCTGTGATTTGCAAGGTATTTTTTTATCATATATGTCCTGTGATTCTTAATATTTTACAAAGCACAAGACATACGTGATAAAAAAATTCACAAAAACATAAATGATTCTGAACTAAATGCGCATCCGTGAATTTTTCCCATAATTAAATAACGATAAGCATACGCTGCCATACACTTTATTTTTTTTTTGTCTTGCCTGTGAATATATATTGATATAATCAATGGAAAAATATTTTCTCATTATGTTGAGAATTCAATTATCATGTTGTGACTCTTCGATTTATGTGTAATTTTTTTTAATAAGTGTGGGATCCACCACTAGTTGAATCACAACATGAAAATTAAATTCTCATGCAACATGAAAAAATCAAATCCCATAATTAATACACAAGCCTTCAAATCCTTGTAACTATTCAATTATTATGGAAATGCATTCTCTTCTACTAAATTTGGGGTTTACATTTATCATTTAACATGATATAAATTTTTTTTACACACATAATATTTTGTGGGGCCAGCACTTTTCGAAGCAAAAAAAAAATAACTAAGGCACGCAAAATGAATCTCTATAACATTACACAATCATTTTTCCTACAACATAACTCTTATAAAATCTATTGACATTTTATATGATTTAATTATATAAAATTTTATATCTATTTTTTTCCTCATATATATTAAATAAATGAGGTTCAATAATTATTAATAAAAAAATAATTTTTTTTTTTACATTACCAAGTCATATAAAATTTTAATATGGAAATATCTATTCCCAATTATTATTCCTTATACAAGTAAAAAAACCCAATAATTAGCATGACGCGTCTACCGCAATCACAGCTGTATATATATACACACAAAAATGTTTAATTGTATTTTTTTCTAAAATTAATGTATGATTTTAATTTTCAACAATGTATTTTTTCTAAAATATATCATCAAACGTAAAAAAAATTACAGTCCTATAGTGACTATTTTTTATTTATTTTTTTTGGGTACAATCTTTAGTGACTACTTTGTCGAACATACATATGGACACAGTAATTTATAATTTTTTACACTGTATAAATAGATTGAAGGAAAATAATAAAAGAA
This sequence comes from Gastrolobium villosum, assembly GCA_032173675.1. Taxonomy (NCBI): domain Eukaryota; kingdom Viridiplantae; phylum Streptophyta; class Magnoliopsida; order Fabales; family Fabaceae; genus Gastrolobium; species Gastrolobium villosum. The sequence continues at coordinate 144,966 of JAVKPL010006749.1, forward strand.
ATTGTGAAAATAAAAAAGTAAATTAAAGATCGTGAACAGTGATGTGTTTGCACGAATAGCATGCGCAAAGGAAAAGAACCAGATTTATTAATAATGGCTGACCACAGATGGAGACAACAATGAACAAAAACTGCAGAGTATAAATGTCACTGTCAAACAATTAATTTGACATGACAAGCGTCGGTGTTTATGGTATGTCCTCGGATAGATTTATTGGAAATACTTTTCTCAGAAAATTTTCTTATACTACACACTCACAATACATTGGTGGTCCCATCTTACTTTTATTTCTTCTCACTTTTTTGTGGATCCCACTCATATATTGTGAGTGTAGCATCAGAAGATTTTCTTATGTAAAATAAGAAAATTAATTGCCTATATATATATATATGGGTTTATCATCTATCATTTAACATGACCACAGAAAATTTTCTACACACATAACATTTGTGGACCCGTAGCAAAAAAAAAAAAATTCTGGCACGCAAAATGAATCTCTATAACATAACACAATCATTTTTCCTACAACATAACTCTTATAAAATCTATATATATACATCCCACACATTTTGCGAATCATGTTCAACACTTCAATAGAAAAGTAATTTTATTTTCATTAGACTAATAAAAAACAGTGACACTTTTTTTTTTTTTTTAATAATAGATTTCAGTATACATGTATTTATAACAGAAGAGATTTTCTCACGTATAACATGAGATTAAATGAACTATTTAAATCATTATTGTGTGTCTTTTGTAAAGAAAAAAAATTTAGTATTGCGACACAAATGAGTAAAATTAACTTAATATCTCAGTCAATAATCGAATCAAGTTTAATAAACATTACATAATATTCTTGTAAAGTTGTTTGTATTATCGAATCCTGTATAAAAGTGAAGAATTTTTTTTTTTTTGATTGCACGTCTGGTGAAAATGTGAAATGCCAAAATTAATACGGGAACTTATAAGATGTCATGTCATGAAAATGTGAGAGGCCCAAATTAATAATCAGAACTTATAGATTAGCGTCATTAACGCGACGGTATCCCATGATCATAGGGAGCATCTTCGATATCACAGTCGCACGAATATTATAACTGTATTTTAAAAAGTATATAATTTTCTATTTTAATAAATTTGTTGGTTAACAAGTAATGTTAGAGGAGAGATATTCTTACCATCAAAATTTTCTACTACTAACTCACTATCTATCTAATCATCATTGGATCAATATTTTCTCTTTTTTCAAAAACTTTTTAACATTCTCTCTCTTTGATTCAATGGTAATTAGATAGATAGTAAGTTAATAATAAAAAAATTTGATAGTTAGAATATCCTTCATCGTAATGTTATTATTGATTAGATGTGCATATTATCATAGTATTGTACATTTTTGCATCATCATAGGATATATTTTTTTTTCTACTTTATTTTTTCTGAGTGAAGGGGCAATAGAGACAATTTTGGAACAGGGGCTACCGTCGTTTACCAGGCTCAGTCATGTGACTATTGCTTCATTTTTTTATTCTTATCCAAGCTACGTGTTGCAATTGTGTTAAAGGCTTGTAGTAGAATACATGGCTTCTTTATTGATGTGTTAAGGAAAAAAAGAAAGCACTTGTCCCGTCACTAATTATACCGCAAACCAGCAATTTATTTATGGGCTACTCCATTTTTTAAAATAATTCTGGCCAAAACCCGAATTTGAATGAACGATTACTATTTTGTTTGATTCTGGTGGACTATAGGATTGATAAGAGTTGGATAATAAAATTCTCTGAATAAGTGGTGAAATATTTGGATAATTGATATTAAATTATGTGTTAAATTTTTGTCTGTGTAAGAAAAAACTTTCGATAAGCCTAGCTAGTATCACCACGTCTGTCAGTTTCGAAATTCAAATATTGCGGAAAAGGCAATGTTTTCTCGAAACTATAACTCTGTATGATGATGACCTACTTTTTATCTTCCTTTGCTACATCTGGCAACTCGACATCTCCTCCACTCGTGGGTTTCAGAAATACCATCGAGCTTTACAATACGAGTATACGACGCTAAGCAAATTTTCATTTTAAGGAATGAACAAAAAACTGTTCGAGGGTTGAGACTCAACTCAATCCATCTCATTCTGAATCGTTGAAGGCTTTGGTCTTCCTTTTGTGCATATAAACCTTACATCCGGAATCACGGTAGACCCAACAACGGATGAAATCAACAGTTCATTGCCAATAGGATATCAGTGTGCATCATATACTTTAGCAATGGTTGGAATTTTGAAAATAGGATCCACATAATCATAATGGTTCAACCGAACTGCTTTGCAAACTGCTAATACATGGATGCAGGGATACCTCCGTGCTGTAAACCTACCACACTGACATTTACGATTGATTAAGTCCACTCTCATGGTGTCACCTACCTCGTGTGTAGAATGATTGTAGGCGTCCTCAACCTCAAACAATAACAGTTCACTATCATATATCCTCACATGATAAGTGCCGGCCAATTCATCATTTTTTAGCAAAGCTGCCTCAATCTTCTTTGAAATTATCCAACTTTGTGAGATATCTTTTTCAATCGCTTCACGTCTCTTGACGAAATACTCAACGAGTCTATTGAATGTCATCTTGACCAATGCAGTTATCGGCAGATTACGTGCTCCACGAAGCACCTTATTCACACACACAGATAGGTTGGTTGTCATATTACTAAACCTACGTCCTGCCTCATCATACGACCTGCACCATTGCTCTTTTGGTATCGCATCCAACCATAACGCAACTTCTGGATTGTTGTAGATAAATTCCTTATATCTGAGACCAAAATTAATCTTTGAACATATGTACCCTGCAAAATCATTAATCACATACGCAATTAGTGAGTTACGATGACTAAATAAATATGTTATGAATTATAGGATACAGTACCTAATTTCATCAACGTTTTCTTCAATTCCACATTCCTAAACCTGGTATTGAAGTTGCTTCCAATGTGACGTAGACAAAAACATGATAAGCATATGGAGGCTGCCAACCAGCGTGATCTTTGACCGCCTTTATGATGCTTCGATGATGATCGGATATTAGGCAAATATCGTGCCTATGTGTGACATGAAAGCGTAAAAGGCTCAGAAAACAAGATCAATCTTCCAACTTCTCACGTGGAGGAACAACAACAAAGGCAATACGGATAAGATATCCATCTCCATCCTGTGATGTTGCAATCAAGAGTGTTCCTATGTACTTCCCATACAGATGAGTGCCGTCAATTTGAATTATAGGCTTGCAGTATTTGAATGCTTCAATCCATTGTTGAAATGTCCTAAAAACCCTATGAAATATAGCCCTGTCTGTATAAACCCGACGTTCGTCAAAACAGGGATTTGTATCAAACTTGAACATAGAACCCACATTCACCCGTGTCATATACGTCAGCCAATTGGGCAATAATTCATAGGATTTCTCCCAATCACCATACAACTTAACAATGGCCTTCATTTTTGCCTTCCAAGCCTTCCTGTACGTTATGTTGTAGCCATATATTCCTTGTATCATCTCTTGTATCAGAACTGGTTTTGTAGCTGGATCTTCCTTTAACATATCTGTAAAAAAAAAACACAACTTTACCATATTCTCAATAAGAAGCTTCGTTAAGTACACAGTAGAATACATACTCATAATAGCCGCACAAATGACATCTGAGTCCAATTGCCTATGATCATGTGATAGGCCCCGATTCAGGCATGTGTGATCTTGACCCCATTTACGGACCACCCAATTAGCTCCCTTCTTGGGCTTGGTTGCCCTCATATACCACGGACAACCATCAACATGGTTTCTACATTACATAACAAATCTTGACTCGTCACTTTTTTCAACTATGGCTGTCCTGCGCCCCTTCATACAATGTATCTTCACAGCATGTTGTATTTCAGGTTTGGAGCCAAATTCTTGTTGCACAAATAACGGATCTCCTAACTTCCAACCTCCTTGCAAGTCCCCATCCCCATACAGGATCTCCAACTCTTCATTAGGGTGCGCCCAATTAATGAATGAATAATGTTGGTTTTCATTCCAAAATGGCTCTACCGCATTCCCTGCATCTAAAGCTTCATCATTATTGCCTGAACCAATAGCACCAAAAATATATGACTTTTTAAAGAAAATGTCTAAATTAATAACTTACCACCACTGATAGGGTCAACATGAAGTGGTGAACTGACAGGGTCAACATGAAGTGGTGACATGGCTGGGGTATCCAGTCTTACAGCGCTCGTGTCAGCGTCAAAATCTTCATCCACGTCAGTGTCTGACAAATCACCTTGTGGAATAACACTTTCAGATTCTCCCTCATCTTTGCTGTCCACATAATCCTCATCTTCATCCTCATCCAATACCTGAGCAGGTGCAGATGATCGTACAATTGTATCTTCTTGACCAGTACAGTGCGTAGTGGTTGTATGCACCGGTAATAATGAAGACTGACCAGCATCAACTTCAACATATATCTCAATCATTTTTAATACTTTCTATCCAACATACGCATCTGTGATGAACTCCACATCTTCATCATCATTGATATCGTTACCAATGTAATATATTGTATCCATATCCACTACAGTCTCTAATCTGGCTATCATGCGGTGGATGGAATGGATGCCTTATGACCCCATTTTTTGGAGAATTCTCTCCTTCAGTTCATTGCATGTAGTGCCCACTTTGATTTTCATCGTTTTTGTTTTTCCTTCAAATTGGACACCGTTCGGACCTTCAAAATGCCTCCCATTGTAGTAAATAACTATAGGAACCATGTTTGGATTTGAACTCATATTTCATACGAAAATTTGGGTCTAAGTTTTGGGTTCGGATCTTGGTTTGGATTTTTTTTAACACAAAATAGGAATGTGGAGGTGTAATGCCAATGTCCTACCAAGATTAAGCTATTTGAGATGATGACATGAAATATATGTGTGATGTTTCGAAATAGAGATGTGAAGGGAGACAGATTTGGGGAAAAAAAACCTTCCACTCGCAACAATGGCCGAAACCCTGGATATTGGGGTTTCTGGCCGAAATCTACCCGGATACCCGCATGCCTACCCGGGTAAATAATTCAGCATTTTTCCAGAATTAAGAACAATACCCGGGTACCCCCATCCATACCCGGGTAGGGTTGATTTTTTTGAAAAATACCTGGGTATGGATGGGAGTACTCGGGTAGGTTTCGTGGTCAACGGTTAAACATGGGCAGATTTATGTTATGTTTTTTTGAAGGGCTAATATTTTGAAATAGTTTATAAACGAGGGAAATTCGGTAAATAATTATTAATAAAGGGCTACAGTGGTCAAAAAGCCCATATACATAATTTTATACTATTCATAGTAATTAGCGCCAGTTTGAAAAAGAAAAGAAAAGAAAGAGTGAGAGTACACTCTGTGTAATTATAAGGAAATAAGTAGTATTAAATGACTGAAAAAGTATTTCTCCAATTATTAGAGATTAATTTATCTTCACTCAGATTAAAATGACGTCATTTTAAGTTATAATCAAGTTTGTTAAAATTGAGATTTTAAGTAAAATCGGAAGGGGGCTAAAAAATCGTAATATAAAAAAATCGTAAAAACGTAAAAGCATTTAAATATTTTGTAAAAGTGTAAAATCGTAGTGATAAATCGAGATTTTAATACCTATTTTAAAAAATTAGAATGATAAAGACTAATATAACCCTACAAAATATTAGAATTACAAAAATACGTTGATTTCTGTCCCAAAACACCGGATAATTTATATTCATTGACCGGAGAAATCTTTTCCCGGTAAATGATATCAAAATGTAAAGAAATTTTAATGAGTAAATAATTTTCTAATCAAATTAAAATAATAATAATTTACTTGTCCGTATGAAATAATGGAAACACAGAGATTGCATAAAGGCATACTAATAATGAGAGTTGATATCTGAAATTTTTATATTTATCTATCTTCAATTATTATTAATAAAGAGAGAGATAAATACCAAATATCATATAATCCAATTATGTAAATGAGATGATCCATTACATTTCAAATATGTTACCTCCGGCCTTATGTGAAGCAAGCCATAATAAGAGTTCAAATACCTGGATAGTGAAACAGTGTGATGTTTCCTTCAATAAATGGTGAGGCTTAACTTTGAGTTTTGTACTCAGTTTTAGTTAGCTGGCTCAGTTTTCTAGCATAGATTGTGAATGAAATAATGACGAACCATCCTACAGGAAAATGCAAACATTACAAGCCATTTCATGTTAGAGAGTATGTATTTTCTGTGTACAATAAATTGTTCTTGAATATTTATTGCGTATGTATATGATATGACCCTAGTAGGCTAATAACGTGCGTTTCAGGAAACCACGCTAGCTTTTGAGATCTTCGTGAAACTCATTGACATTATGTTTGGCTTTTTGACTATTATAACTCTTTAGGTATAATTAATTACCAAATTGACCTTCATTATAAACTATTTTGAAAATTTAATCTCGCCAAGAAACATATCACCAATCTGCCCCTATTTGACCGTTGACCAACAAGCCTACCCGGGTACACCCTCCCTTCTCGGGTATTTTTTTGAAATTTTTGCCTACCCGATCTAGGAAATTGATTGAATTATTTACCCGGGTAAGGAGAGGTGTACCTGGGTAAATTCTTCCCTAATGTGGGTATATTTCTTGAAATGGGTATATTTTAGCAACATGGGGGAATTGACGGTAAAATTGATAGTTGTTGGAAAAGCTCCAACAACAGAAGGCCTTATTTCCTCTTCCCCAATAGGCAGCAGGTGGCTATCAAACACATTCAACACCCATGAACTAATATAATGCTCCCAAACTGGTGGGAAACTTACCCCAGATTTCAAAAAGCAGCCGAGGGGCAATAGGGAAACAAAGCCAAAATTCCCCCATGTTGAAGCAAACCATCCCCCAGAGTAAGAGTAAGAACATCATATCCCATAAAAACAAGTAAACTCGAGTCATGCAACTAGCTCCACCATAACAAAAATTTTTTTTTTCTTTTTTTTTGGTGGTGGGGGAGAGGAGGGGAGATTTTACCGTTTGGTCCTTTTTCATGTTTTATAATATGTATTTTCTTCCCTTTTTTCAATCATTTTATCGTAAATATGCCTTGTGAGAAATCATTCCCATTGTGCCACATGCAAAATCTGAGACCATATTCAGATACCAACTTCCTGAGACCTTCTTAAGAGCTGTCCAAAAAGAGTGCTAAAACGCACATCTACAGCCCGAATTTCTTGCTAAAATAGAGTGATTTGAGCCTTGAATACCAACTTGATCAGTACCCTCGCTAGTGGAGAGCTGCAATGAATTATTCAAATCCCCAAATGCAGATCTATGTTGTGAATCATCAGATAGAACATCTAATCCTCCAGCACCATCGTAATTAGTTGTGACTGGTTTAACATGGCGTACTTGTTCTGTCAGGATTCAACATCCAAGGGTTTGAGAACCTGTAACATTAGAAAACTGCCAGCATGTCAGGATTCAACATGGATTCATCTCATGTCAAGAATTTACCCGGGTACACCCCTCCCTACCCGGGTAAATAATTCAAGCAATTTCCCAGATGTCAAGAAATATACCCGGGTACACTCCTTCTTACCCGGGTAGGCAAGAAATTTCAAAAAATACCCGGGCAGGGAGGGGTGTACCCGGGTAGGCTTGGTGTTCAACGGTTAAATATGGGCAGATTGGAGTTATGTTTCTTGGGGAGGTTAAATTTTTGAAATAGTTTATAATGAAGGCCAATTTAGTAATTAATTATACCTAAAGAATGAAGGTCAATTTGGTAATTAATTATACCTAAAGGGTTATAAGGGTCAAAAATCCCATTATGTTTAGATAGGAAAAAAATTGATCTTATTATATAGTAATTGATTGAAGTTACTAATTAAGAATAATTTAATATTATCAATTAAATACTTTTAATTATTCGAAGAAATTAAACATTATCAAATATTATTTTAATTTTTCAACATATTAAATGCTTTCATTTATAATTTTTATTTTCTTAACCCAGGGGACCATCACCAATGAGCTAAGCTACACCATATGTAGCAAGTGAGTCTGACACCACATCTCAATCAAAAACCTTAAGATATTGGATTTATAGGTCCTCTCACTTATATTCACTTGAGTTAGCTCATTACCAACCAATGTGAGATTAATCACACTTGAATATCTCAACAATCTTCCCCTCAATTGTGAAACCTGTAACAGCCCGTGTTAACCCGGATTGTTAACACACTATCGTATTAAGCCACGCTTATTAAAATGCGGAATAACTTCTTCTTTAATTCAATTATGACGTCATTAACTTAACCAACTTGATTACTTAATCATTTTCATAAAAATACTGCCTGTATGTAAATTGCAAGACAACTAACTGAATACCTCGTACATAAATATAAGTGAGTATCTAAAGCCACAGGTCTACACAAGTAGCCTGGGTCAAAATCCTGATACTTTAATTACAACATTAAAATAAAAGGACAATAACACAATCATGTGGCATGGACAAACCCCATGCTCACCAAATAAGGCAACAATGCCCAATATCAGTCATAACATAAACTTAACATAAATGAAGCAGAAAACATAACAGCAGTCAAATAAACAGCAATCCACAACCAGCACGTCAATATCAACTCAACTCTGGCCTCCTGCCACCTGAGCCCTCAACATTACCTGATCCTGAAATAAGCGTCCCCAAACGTGGGGTGGGATCTCTAACAAGAAATCTCAGTAAGACAAGGGGTCCTCAAGGAGTCTCCACCCCAAGCTCACTTACATGTGTAATATAAGTTCAAAAACAGTATTACAGTATAAGTTCTAAAATCATGCGATGCAGCAATTAATCATGTCATGTGTGCTTTCAAATCTACTGGCCAGAGAAATGTAGGAATACGTCTATGCCTACATGAGTACATGGATACTACCTGCACCTCACCCACATGCTTCTCCATCTTGTATGTACTACATACTCAGGATTGCCGTCTAGGTGGACACCACATGCATATCATAATAGCTCATTACATATAAACAGCTCAACAGCATTTCCAAAATAATCAAAGCATGTAACACAGCATGCATAAACCCATCCCCATGGGACATGGTGGAACATTAAAATGGCTAAACTGAGGACACGAAAGCTTACCTTGCAAGCTAGCTATCCAAGCCAAGAGTCCGCACAAACTCAAAGTCCAAACACAGCAGAATCACAATCTGTTTTAGACCAATAATTATATCAATATTAATATTCTAATATTTACAATGTTAAACTAGACATCTTGAGGTTTCCAACGATATACTTTATGCCTCAATCGGAGTTGTATAACTCCGGTTATGATTTTCGCAAAGTGACTGCTGCCAACTGAATTTCCAGCAACCAAGACGCGACTTTAAACTAACACTGAGATCAAACCACTTATCCAATGGCTACGAAATTTTACAGGGTTATAGCCTTATGTGTTAGCTACACATAGGTCTAAACGGCACTCGATTTGGAGCTCTGTAGCTCAAGATATCGAATTTTTACCGAAACAGGTTCGTTGGTGTCCCCATATCCGGATATCATATCCGGATACTGATATCCGGATATCTGCCCGACAATATCCGGATATCTCACGACAGAATGCATTTTCTGCATTTCGTGAATATCCAATCCATAGGTTCAACTTTTTAACCGATTAAAGGCACTTAAACATGCATTTCTAGGTGTGTTTAACCTACCCCACCCTTAAGTTATTAACTTAACTCAATACATGCATCAAGGTTCCATTTTTAAGCGTCAAAACATAAGTTCAAAGGTTGATGCACTTACCAAAGCTTAAAACAGAGCAACAATGGCTCTTGGAGCTCCCAATGCAGCTCCTAAAAACTGTCTTCCCACAGTGCACGAAAATGCACACCAAGATGAGTCCTTTCTTCTCAAAGGTGGCTTCTTGGATCTTCCACAACCAAGGAGAAACTCACAACTCTCACTCAACCCAACTCAGCCCTTCCACACCCTCTAACAGTGACCAAACACATAAAGTAAGGCTCTCCACACACACCAAGACCTCAGCCACACACAACCATGGTGCAAAGAGGGGAGGAAGGTGAAAAAAGATGGTTACTTGGGAGGTTTGTCTATGGAGGAAGGGTGAGGACACAAGGAGGTGGTAACTCAGCAGCTACACACACACACACTCACGTAGGGGGGCCAATATGGCCTAGGGTTTTGTGCAAAGTTAGTATATATAGGGGTTTAAGCCATAACGCGCACTATTAGCCTTAATAGCAAAGTAAAAAATATTGATCCCAAACTTTGGAATCTAGACCTACGCATTTTTCTAAGATTTGTCATATTTTTTTTTTTTTTTCGGAGCACCTTTCCGGTACGCGCTTTTCCATAGCCAGTATCAGTTCTGGCATCAGATTACGTTATTTTGACCTGAAACTTGTTTTACAAGTCCTACATAATATTCTAGTAATTATCATGCATTCGTTATAATTTTCCGGGATACTTTTCCGGTACGCATTTATACCGAGTAGCAGAACCGGTATCTGTGCTTTTCTTCCGAAAAGCGACTTTCAGCATTCTTACCCACTCAATATAATTATCTAAGCCCATTAATAATTATTAGGGTCAATTATGGAATTATTTTCTAATTATCATAATTAATTCACTAATTACCTTAATTAGCGGTGCGGGTTCTTACAAAACCCAAAATTGGTATTCAGGTGAATATAAGTGAGAGGACCCATAAAACTAATGCCTCAAGATTTTGGGTTGAGATGTGGTGTCGGACCCACTTGTTACAGTTGTTGTAGCTTAGCCCATTGGTGGTGGTCCCCCGCCACGGGCTCCTCTGGACGTGGCTGATAGTTGTATCAGAGCCTGGTTGGGCTGGAGCGAGCATAGTAATTGGCTAGGAGGCGGGTTGAGTACTTGGGCTCTAGGGTACTCAGTTGAGGGGGAGCATATCAATGTTGGGTTTCACACTTGAGGGGGAAATTGTTGAGATATTCAAGTGTGATAAGTCTCCACATTGGTTGGTAATGGGCTAATTGAATAATATATAACTGGAAGGACCCATTAACCCAATGCCTTAAGGATTTGGGTTGAGACGTGGTGTTGGATTCACTGCTAGGGTTGGAGTAGCTTAGCTCATTGTTAGTGGTCTCTTGCCACGTATTTCCTCTGGACTGCTTGACACTACCAGATTATTTTTGAAGTACTATTAATATTTTTTATTAAATTATTAATAAAAAATATTGGTAGTTTACTATAATGAAAATGTAAGAGTATTGTACTTAATTTACTAACAGCATAATTTTTTTATATTTTCCGTAGATCAAAATTAACTCAATAAATACTGTTAAACTAATTATTAATTAATTGATTAAAAAATTCATAAAAATAGATTTCAATGCAAAATTTGGAGAACGTTACATAAAATGTGTGTCGAATTTTTGATTGAGAATTGTGAAGCAAAAAGGTAGATGGGATTTGAAACTGATGGGCTTAGTTGTTGGGCCAGAAAGCAGCAGGCAAAGGCCCACCCTTCACTAATCGAACCAGCTCATAATTCTTGAATTCACGAGCACGATTCCTTCTCCCATTAGGTACCGTTTTCCTCCTCTCTGGCTGAAAAAAGAACACAGTAAATGAATTTGACTATGGAAGAAAGTTGACAAATAAAAATGAAAAGAAAGTCAAGTCAATCACTAGCCATAAGTGTGCAGATAAATCAAAGATTTTCATAACTATGTTTATCATCCTCTATATCTACTATGAGACTCCAATGCATGCTAAGAAAAGTTCCAGGGGCCAACTAACCATGTTTTAGGCTAGAAGTATGCTTTTGGTTTTCTTTTTCTTTGCTTAAATATGGCACAATTATGTTTGTGTGAAATGTACTAATCTCTATATATATATAGCCAATCACTTCCCTGATTCATGTTGAAACTATATATTAGAAAGAAATTTTTTGCTACCAGACCTGAAGGACTTGATAAAGTCACGATATACATGCAATAGAAATGACACCGAAGGATGATCATACTGTAAAATTAACTAAAATTGTGGTCAATTGTCAACTACATCGTAATTTAGTTTTTTATGCGAAGAAAAATCAAAGAACATTGTGTAACATTTCGACGAAGCAGTATGGTCAATTGTGGTGATTGTCCCAAGTTACGATCGGAAATATTTGTTATCTATTTATCAAATGTTGTTATCTGTCGTCATCGCAGATACTCAATGAAGAGATGCTGCATCACAAGGCATCTTATCCATAGAGATGTGCGTATGATCCTAAATTGCAAATTGTGTCCCCACATGGAACGAGAGCTAATTTACGAATAAATCTTTACTAATATTGCTGTACTTAGATTTAGTGCATCTCATCTATGAGAGTAGTACATATCAGAAGAGAGAAAAAAAAGTTGACAGATAAAAAAAAATTTATCTGACATGTAATATTTTTATTAGTGGGATGTTGGTACAGTAGTATTACCAAAGATTTATTCCTAATTGACACCCACCCCAATGCGTCCCATCACATGAATGTGGGGACCCTTAATTTTCATATGGATTATATTTTTTTTATGTTTAGGGAGCTGATTTTGCATCATGACTCAATGAAACTCCTCAAAAGAAAAAGTTGATGATATGATATCATGTCAGCAGTGGTTGAAGTAGCACATATTGCCAAACCCAAAAGTGTATGTAGGGGCGTTATATGGTGTTGATTTTCGCACCCGTGGTAAAGAAAGAAGTTGCATACTGACCTTGATCTTAAATCCCATTGCATGACTTACTCCTATGAACTTTTGTTTATTTCTGCGTCACCCAATTTACCCTCTTTGAAGAAGTTATTTCTTTGTGAAAATTCAGGCCCTTTGAGACCCATTTTAAGGTGAGGTTGCCAACTACTGTCACATCGTATTGATTGGAAACTTGGTATAGTTACCAGCTTAGTTTGTTTTCCAATAAATGGTATATCATTTGTGTCTAGTTTCAGGTATTGATTGAAGGAGAGGAAAGAGCAAGGAAAGTGACAAGATGACAACCAAGGAAATGAAAGTTGAGATTTCATCTGAAAATGAGGTCATGCAAGAAGTTACTGGAATGGAGTTTCACGGGCTTACGAGACAGCCAAGTATGAACAAGACCAATTGCCTCTGCTCTCCAACCACACATGCTGGTTCATTTCGGTGTAGGCTTCACCGCACACCGAGCCTCAAGAGGAACAAAAGCATAGAGTCACCATCCCAACGTGATCAGGCATCTTTGGTTCATGCTATTGGTGATGCCAACAAGGATGAGACAATTTAGATCCGTTGATCTTCTAATGAATTGAATGTTAATTGATAAGGTGCTATAGTTGCTTCTGTCTACTGCTTACTAGTGTTACATTTAATATTTTTATGAACTCTGCTCTCGTTTTTGCTGTCTTTGTTGTATTGATGATTTAAAAGCACTAGCATCTTTGTTGAGATATATCCTCCCATTGGTTGTATGAGCAACTAATGTAGAGTTTATAAGATCTTACGCACTCCCGCCCTTTGAGCTAACTTTTGGGGTGGTGTATCCCAAGGTTCTTTACATGGTATCAGAGCCTCGCTGTCCCCTACTTTCTCTTGCTTCTGTCTTTCGGCTTGTTTCCTTCTCATTGACAATATTTTATGGATTTTACCTCGAGGAAAAGGAAAAAAGAAAAAGAAGGGTTAAATGGCCTGGGGCTATTGAGACCCAAACAACTAATGAGTAAGTGTAACGATACTAGCCCAAGAGATGCTAGAAATAACTCATGTGATTGTTGGTCTATTAGTGGGATGAGCAAAGCCCAACAATATAGCAATTATACTATTACCCTGTTATTTTCCTTGTTATTATCCTATTATCATATTATTTTCCTTGTTATAATGCAAAAGTTGAACAGTGAGGAATGGAAATGAAGGAATCCTTTCGGAAATAGGAGGTTGCATATATGGTGGTTGATGTGATGACTTTCATGACTAATGATTAAATTAGTAATTTGAGCCATTGAAGAAGGAAACAAAATCACAAAGGAGCCAATACAGTAACTGACAAAATAAACAGTGCAAAACATCGTCAATGATAATCATACTAAGTAACATTGACCGATTATATATCAGAGCTGACATGCTCTCATCATAACAGTTGGTCATGGCCAAGGAAACTTAGATGAGTGATAGCCATGATTGCAGCAATGATGACAGAGACTGCCACTGCCATTCCGCCACTATATGATTCTCTTTATGCTTTTGAAATTTGTTGAAACTTGAAAGGATAATCATTTCATAGCTACAGCCACCAAAACAGTGATAAAGGTCAGTTTCAGTTTGCAAGGTTGAACTTAAGCTACAAAGCTGGGTACATGGGGACATGGTTCGTTCCAACAATTGAGCAAAAACCAAATTGTTGATAATAATTAATATGCCCCTATCAATGGATGTACTCCAATTAAGCTGGCAACTGATCACCTTCATAATTTTGAGAAATTAAAGAAAGTCAATGAACTATGACTTCGGGGCCTCAATAATTGTTCTAAGTTTTTTCAGTAATGCCAAGAAGATTTTGCTTTTAATGGAGTAACCATATTAGCCGTTATGGTGGTTTTTGCTTAGGATAGTCAATACAGATACATTGAGATTTATAATGTAAGTGTTTATTTGAAAGGAACCATGCTGACTCATGTAGATCAAATACCCCAAGTAGTTTTAAGTGGTCTTTGTTTTAATAATGCTACTTAGCAAACATATCAATGCCAGATCTTATTCTTTCTTGTTTATTTGATCCACTTCTGGGTCGGCTTTGTATTGCATTATCTTTGATACCATTGATAACACTTGGATTGTTTCACAGGATGATGGATCAATGACAAGTCTCTTCCAAAAAAGAAAAGAAAATTAAATACATGTTTGACCTTAATTATGTGCCACAGTACTTCAAATCTTGTTCATAATTGGATATCAATTCAATAAGAATCCGTGTGGATACAAATATATAGAGACAAATATAATCGGATATTACAGTATTGCATTGCGTCAGACACATGAAAATACGAAATTTTTTGTCAATAAGGTCAGGACAGAAGGAGCTACAGTAAAAAAGACAATAGACAGGTGTTGCAGATTTGTAGACAAACACAGCACCAGTGGCCCCATAATTTGTCACTGACACACCTAAGATTCCTATTCCAGCTTTTGACGTATGAAAATTACCAAAGAGATTTCCTCACGTTGAGAAAAATCTTTTCTTATTATTATAGGTTACATCAACAATGGACATTTAGATTCTTTGATTTTCCTAGATGTTACAAGGCATTTTGCAGAAAGAAACATAGAGTATATGCTACTACCCCTCTAAATTACCATTACCTAACAGAATTCACTCAATTCTTTCCAGTGGCAGTTCTATTGGTAGACCACAACTTACTAAGCATTCTTTTGGGTTGGGTAGGAAGAGCACAGAAAGCCTTAAATCTAGAGTTTCTCCCAATTCCATCGTGGGGGAAATCATTTTCATCTAAGTCATCATCCTCAGCTAGCTTCATCCTCAGAGTTGAAGACCTTGACTTTGGTGATTTGAAGCCAGAGACACTCCAATTATCCTCAGCATGTATACTTGTAGTAGTGCTTAATGGTGCTTTATGTTTTGATGGGTCAATACCATGAGTGGCGAGTAATGCTTTGAGATTGCTTGGCAAGTCAGTCACTTTGCCACCAGCTGCTGCTGCTCGAGCTTGCTCAAAGAAGAGAACTTGGACAACAACACGTAGAGGGAGTAGCTCATTTTGTGCTGCATGCATGCACGCTTCCATGGACAGTTTTTTGCAGTCAAGAATTCGACATAGTCTTTTCCTTTCGCTCTTGTTGAGTTCTGGATGAGCCTGTATGTTATACCAGTTAAAAACAACACATAAATTTTAGTAATACAAGACATCCCAGCAAGCCAGAAATTTTACGTATATTTCTTTCTTCCATAGCCTATTTTTACAATTTCTAGTAGTACTAGTTTGACTGAACTGACAACCAGACCTGTTACATCATTGAAGAGTTCTTTGAGGTGGAATTTAGCTACATGGAGTGAACACATAAATGGTCAAAATCTGTCTTGTAAAATAGGGGAGACACACAATCAATCATTTGAAGGACTACAGAACATGTATCTCCTTTTTCCTTTCTCCCTATCTACTGGACATAGTAGTAGGCTAGTAGCAATATGATTTAATTCTATCACAGATTTGACAGGCAAAATTTTCTTCATGATTTTAGCCAAATGAAAATACAAACACCAGAATACACACTGCAACTATATCAGTCAGAAACAGTCAGGCTAAATTTTTGGTGGGTCAGTTTACACCTAACCGCCAAGAAATGTTAAATAAGACAAGATTTTAAGGTCAAGAGAGTTGGTTATCCACTAATTGTCACACATTCAAAAATGTGAAAAAGGGAAATTTATTCAGCCACTGATTTTTTTTTTTTTTATCTTTATTACTTATTTTTATCATAGTATAGAATGCTGTAATTTGGAAAACAGAATAGACATTTTTCTTCGAATATTTTACCTTAAGATAAATGTCAATAGCTCTGTAGAGATGATCATGATCAAGTCTTGCAAAATCTGGTATAATTTCAGCAAGAGCAATGAATTTTGACAAGTGAAAATTCACATCTCTGGCAACTTCTTGAAGATACCTATCCACAAGCTTTGCCACCTTCAATTTTGAACTGTGAGATGCTGAAGAGGACCTCCTACTCTCCTGGAACTCAAAGTTAATATTCTCTGCCGAACGAGACCTCCTTCTTTCAAAGGCCAACCTGGATCTTGGAGGGCTTGTTGGGGGACTCTGCCCTTGTAACATAAATTGTTCCAATATAGTCATCACCAACTCAACATCATACACCGTATCATTTGTGTAAGATAGTGAGGGTATTAAAAGATCATTCACTGTGGCTTCCTCCAATTGAAGTCCTACTCTTCTGGCTAATTCCATCTTTGAAGAGGAAGAAGCATTAAGAATATTGGATGCCTTCAAGAGTTTAAGAAGAAAGCTACAAGAAACAGCACCTTTCTCTGCTGGAAGCAAGCTTACTATTGATTCCAATAGCAGACGATGCTTTGAAGTTATTTCACTCGCCGAGTCTGAGTCTGAGTCAGAAGCACCTTGTTGCTTCTTGGGATATCCATTGTTTGTAATATTTGGTAGCCATCGAGATGCATAAACCTTCAATGCATCACCAATGAGATTTGAAGGTATCTTGCCACCAGATTTAATTGCTACCATGGTTCTCCAGTAGAGGTCTATGCTCAGTTCTGCTAAATCTTCAGCCCACCATCCTTTGCTTGCTGATTTATTATGTCTAAGGCTTTCGGTTCCATTGCAAGATATATCATCCCTCACCCTTCTAGAATGACTATGTGACAAACTAACCTTTGAGGGGTTGCTTAAGACTTTAGAGGCAACAGCTTCAATGCATCTACTTGTAATTCCCAAGTCCTCTGACAACGAAGGCAATGCTTTTGTTGTCTGAAGACTCACAATAGAATCCTTCCAGCCATGTAGAATGCATGAATTGAAGAAAACCTCAAGCTTATAAATTAAGTTCCCCTTCTCAACATCCTCAGACATCTGCAGGTATTCAGCAGCACATCGTGCTGCTACAATGTTGTAAGGACAAAGAGTGATGGTAATTCCATAGCAGAACTTTGCACACAACTCAAATGCTTCCACCCCACCAGGAAAATCATGAAGTTGAACTATCTGGTTCTGAGTAGAATCAGGAGATTCTGAGCATAACCTTTGCAGTCGCAAACATTTTGACAGCAGGGGAAACTAAACACCATCAACATGAACTTCAGTTAATTTACATATGAGTAACACCCAAGGGGAAAAAAAGTAACTGTTATTATTAAATCATTCACATCCTCAATTTAAAAAGCTATACCTTGTGAAGAAGATATCTACTTCCCTTCACTTGAATTATGAGGTCACTGGAAACTTCAGAAGAGATTGACCTGAATACAAAGAAAAGATACTACTGTTAATATAACCAGAAGGAGATGCATCATCTAAGAAAAAAGGATCAATTTGAATAGTTAAAAGTCTTGCCTCACTGCCTCCGAAGTGTAGAAGGTATCAGGACGAGATCCCAGTTTCATGAACTTCATGGCTGTCAGTTTCTTATACTCTAAATCATGTGCTAATTACTTTGCATAATTCAGTCAGCTGAAACTATATTTCAGTGTAGAAGAACACAGAAGAAGTGCATCTAACAGCTAGTGCCTCAGAGAGTGTCAGAGCTCTTAAAGAAAAAAAATTCAGAACTATCAGAAAAATATAAGAGAAATTTAAAGGTAGAATCTCCTTGGAGGAGAGAAGATGAAAAGTTTCCAAGAGAAAAGGAAAACCAAGAGATTTGTTGTGGGAGCAAAATCATAAATAGTAGTTTAAATAGGTAAGATAGATGACATAAATGGTTTGAAAGAAACACTGAAGATCAAACACACTTAAGTAATGTCCTTTCAGTCAAACAGTAATATACCCGAAGTGATTTTGACATTTTAAATAAAAGGATCATAGGGCAATGCAATTTTATCAAATTCAGGCTCAACTTGCCACTGCCCCCACCGAGTTAATCAGTTAAACAAATAAACTGCACGCTTAACCTAGCAGCTCGACATCCGAACATTATGCAAAACGAAAAAATTTTAAATTGAAATAATCATAACAAGAATAAATAAAGGGTTATATTAGTCTCATTGCAGGAGATAATATAATTTTCTATACATTCATCGATTTATGTATTTTTTTTTAATAAATAATAGGACCCACTATATAATTATATTTACAATATAAGATAATACATTTCTTATTACATGAGAATAATATAACTCATAAATAAATCATACTACAATTAGAAATGCTTAAATAAAATAAGGAATGTGTTCGGAGTTCAAAATAAATAAACCATACTAAGTTTATCAAAAAAATAAAAAATAAACAAACCGTACTGCTAGTGAAATGCTCAAATAAAATAAGGAATGGGTTCAGAGTTCGTACAAGAGTATCTGGTTACTGGAAAGTATCAAATTTGGTATTTTTTTTATTTGAAAAGGATTTTTTTTTTATAAATATTTTTCCTTTTAATTAAGATGTACTTACAATAATTATTCGGTACTCTCCCAATTAGAGGTGATAAAGTGGGCGCTCCGCTCCGTCCCGTTATCAAACCGCCAAAAATGAGTTAGCCCATCCCGGCCCGTTTTTGAAAGTGTGGTGAAAAAATCAGCTCATCCCGTCCCATTTGGCGGGTTAGCCCGCCAGCCCGAGACTATTTTACATTTACCCGTC
Organism: Gastrolobium villosum; assembly: GCA_032173675.1. Classification (NCBI taxonomy): domain Eukaryota; kingdom Viridiplantae; phylum Streptophyta; class Magnoliopsida; order Fabales; family Fabaceae; genus Gastrolobium; species Gastrolobium villosum. The sequence goes on from JAVKPL010006749.1 coordinate 164,389, forward strand.
TCGGCCCGCCATTAACCCACCAAAAAATGAGTCCGCTCCATTTTTGAGATGGATTGAAAAATTCAGACCACCCCACCTCATTTGGTGGGTTGGGCAAGTTTGCCTACCGAGCCGAGCCCGTTTTGGCGGCTATACTCCCAATACATAACTGCCAATAAGTCTGTTTCGTTATGTTCCGGTTGTTTTTGTTCTTAAAATTATTTTATAAAATAGTTATGAAAATAAATATTTTTTTATTTTGAAGTTCAAAACAAAAACAAAAATAATCCATATATGTTTTTAAAATTTGATTTAAAAAAATTACAATTTTTAATTTTTTTTTGACAAAACAAGCGTTACTAAATGAGTTTTTTTTTTTCTAAAACATAAAAAAATGTTTTTTGAAAATAGCTATCAAATACCTTTTTATTTTTTTTATGTAAGAGAACTCTTTTTCTTCACAGAGACATGCCATTGGTAGCGTGCAATTCTAAAGGCAACTCCCACGTGCTTATCCTGCGCCCACTTGTGCTTCGTATTCTCATCATTGTCACTGCAAAATGTAAAATTTCCAATTCTCTTTCCTTTTTTTCTATATTTTAAATGTGAGGCACCCCTAACTTATTTTTTTTTTTTTTTTTGGTGAAATACCCCTAACTTATTTTGGTCAAAGACTATTTTATTTTGTACGCCACGTCGTACATACATGAACTCTCTTTCCCTCTCAAGAGGAGAATAACTTAGAGAAGATATTTTATCACTAATTAATTATGAGATAGGATATTTTACAATGAAAGTTTCGGTTTTAATATTAAATATTGATCTCATATATATATATTTAGGGTTTATCATCTAGCATTTAACATAACCAAAAAAACTTTCCTACACTCACAACATTTTGTGGGGCCCGCAGCAAAAAAAAAAAAACTCTAGCACGCAAAACGAATCTCTATAACATTACACAATCACTTTTCCTACAACATAACTCTTATAAAACCCATATATTCAACACAGTTAGATACGGCTTATTCTCATCCCTTTCTGTACTATATATTCAACCTGGCCCATTAGGGGATATTTTTGTTCAAGATTATTTTTTTCATTTATAATGCTCGAACTCGAAGCAATAGTCATTGGACGAAGCTTTTAAATAAATATTTATAATAATAAATTTTAAATATTGATTTCCAATGATCATTATAACTTATTAGTTATTAATTAATTATTAATTATCAATAAATTATAATCATTAAATTGATGGAAATCAACCAGTAAGATTTGGTAATAAGAAAAAAAAAATAAGTATAACATTTCATATATATATATATATATATATATATATATATATATATATATATATATATATATATATAGGATATGATCCTTTGACATCGGTGTCAAATATATTAAAGTTTGACACATCATCTGAGAGTCGTTAGATCAAAAAAGATCAACGACTTTGATTTGTAAGCATGTGACACTATTGATCTTTTTTTATCTAACGTCTCTCAGATAAGGTGTCAAATTTTAAATTTAATGTATCAAATCCTACTTATATATATATATATATATGACTATCATATTTAAAGGTGCCTAAAATATTTTCCAAGAAGAAAGAGAAAAAATAATGACCAAGAAGAAACTTAAAAGTTTTTTTTTTTTGGTGAATACGTGCGTTATCAGTATCAATTATCAAACATGATTTTCACAATTCCAGTGGATAGCCTCCATATATATAAATATGGGAATAATATGTGTCATTTTAAAGGATATAAATTTATATAATTTTAGATCCTATCCGTTGATTTCCGTTCATCAACGATTATAATCTATTGAAACAAAATTATTAATTAATAAAAAATTTGGCCTATTGAGTTTGACCCAATAGATTATAACCGTTGATGGACGGAAATCAACCGTTAAAATTTAAAATGATATAAGTTTATATCCTTTAAGAGTATATATATTTTTCGTTATAAATATATCTCCATTTTATTTTTATATCTATAAAAAGCCATGGTCCCATGGATGAAGATTGCCCTTACTTAATAACCTAACTGCCATTCCTTATCAATTTTTCAATTTTCTCTTTGCTTTCTTGATGAGCATTCATTTTCATTTATTGCAAATGGTCCATATAAGATTTAAACTTTGCCAATTATTGGAGTGAAACCAAGAAACCCGAAGTGGTTTGCTCCTTATATGTTGGTGTTCGATAAGTTATAGTCAAGCTTTCTGGTTGACATTTAAGCTTTTTGGTGCTCTAATGGAAATGGTTAAAATGTTTTAATCTGGCAGTTGAGGGTCGTCTTCAAACCTTGTTTGGCTTTGGATTCTCACGACGCAATGACTCGTGAGTTACAATATTTATGGAGTTCTTTCTCTCTTAGTTTGATGATCATATCAACTATATATTGACGAACAATGAGACCGATGGGCGTGGGCCCTTTCGTTGATAGAATAGAATAAAAAAAGAAAAACAGCCAGTTATGACTTTCTATATATCATGAACAAGTAGCGCTATTGTAATTTACACGACTTTTATGCTTCGTGTATCAATTTTTTGTTGGCGTAATTATTATAAAAAAGAAGTAAGAATGGAAAAAGGGGGAGAGCAATTCGGGGTTTAATTATAGGTTTCGTCAATTTGAACCAAGCATTAAGAAACCCATATTGCTAGGCTCCACTATAAAGCTTGAACTTTCAAAAAAAGAAAAAGAAGGTAAAAACATATCAAACTATCCTTGTAAGAATGATCAATAGTGTGAAGCTATGATGCACGGACATGATACGACATAACATGCCGACACGTTAATTTTAAAAAATGTCATATTTCGACATGTTGGGACACATTTTGATATTAAATAAATTTTTTAATATATATAATATAATTTATATTTAATACATATAAAATCCATAATAAGTAATATAACCAATCAAATATTTAAATTTCGTAAGAGTTATGAAATATAAATAATTTTTCGTACTTTGTTAATTTTTCATGTCAAATTTCATAACAGAAAAAAATTAATTTATAAATTATTTCTTTTATATTTAGTTGACAAAATAAAATTAAGATTTTTTTTAAAAAAAAAATGTGTCCGAGCGTTGACTGCGTGTCGGAAAAACGTGTCGGAATGTGTCGAAGAGTTGACCGCGTGTCCCCAAATGTTGACCACGTGTCGGACGCGTGTCCGAGCGTATCCGTGTCGGACACGTGTCAGACACGTAAAATTTTGAAAATGAAGCGTGTTCGTGCTTTGGTGCTATGAAGTATGGGTGCTCAAGTACTATATGGGCAATATAAATAGTCAAAATCAAGAAAGAGCTCTCTCAGCCGGCGATAAAAAGGGAAGTCATCAAATAACCGAAAAAGCTTTGTTCTCTCACCTCAAACCCTAGACTTGCACAAGCTGTGGAAACCAACCCACCATAGGGAGGTTCCCTGTGGCTTGGCCATTGTGGGTGGGACAACATCTTCTCCACGCGTCTCTGGTTACCGAGAGGAAGAGTTAGGGTGGCTGAGTTTTTGCTCGTTTGACTGGACCTTTTTCCTTTTTGGTTCCTTATGCTCATTCCATCCTTCAAAGCCGCGTGTCAAGCCGTGACTTTGGGACTGTAATTGTTTTACTTTGGTTGTGCGTTGTCTATCCACTATGGAGCCACCTCCTGCTTAGTGTTTCTTAGTGGTGACAGTGTTTTGATCGGTGCCATTGTCTTCTCCCGTTTGGCTCGTTGGTTCTTTTGGTCCTTCGTGCTACACGTGTGCTGGCCTCTTGTTACCAGCTTCAACCACGTGTATCAGTAACCAAGTGTTGGCTTTGGGGTGTGCTTGCATTCTCTTGAAGCCACGACGTTGAGATTGCACTTTTGTGAAACTGCATACTACTTCGTTCCACCTTGGCTCTGTAGGTGTTAAGGTTGGTCAATTTGAAACTACTTCCAGCTTTTTGTGCCATGTCCAGCTTCATTCAATACAAATAAGTGTCTTGCTGGTGGGGACATTGCCACGTCCTGCTTGCATTAACTCCTTGAAAACTGGTGGGTGTTTCTTATTTATTACTGGTATGTTTTTAGTTTTTCTTGTCTTTCCCCCCGAAACGGGGAGGAACAGAAAGAAAAAGCCAGCTGAAGTTGAACATGGTGCTTCTGAGTCCGCTGTTGAAATGGGAAATAGGCCTGCAAACCAGCTACCCAGTTCCTCGGTTCCTATGGCTGATGCGCACCAAGTGTTCAATGAAATTCCTGAACCAGAATAATGCTCAAATTCTGAGGGAACAGCTGCGCAAATGAACCACCTTGATGCGGTTACCAAATCTCAGCTTGGAGAATCTTCAGAACCAGAGGACACATCTATTACACTTGGAGTAGAAGACTCCATAACCGAAGAAGTCGAAGGTAATTCTGATGTAGCTGTTGACTCCAAAGCCCAGCCACCCTATCCAGCAACTCCTTGGGCTAATCTCTTCAAGGAAAATAGAGGAGAAAACAAAGGCCATCAATGAAATAATGAGTGTGAACCTTCTCCATCGGATGAAAAGGTTATTGTGGACTATGGATATGTGCAATCTCTTGATGATACTCTTGGCTTCTGCCTTTTTGGTTATATTGCAGGGAAGTTTCCTGGAATTAAAGCCCTGTTGAATGTATGCAGAAAATGGGGTGTGAAGTTCTCTTATTCCCCTCATTCAAGTGGTTGGCTCATTTTCAGGTTCTCTTCGGAAGATGACATGAACAAAGTCCTCCAAGCTGGACCCTATTTCATGTTCAAAAGCCCTCTGTTATTAAAGATCATGCCCCCTTTCTTCCACTTTGGTGATGAAGAGTTAAACAAAATCCCTGTTTGGATTAAACTTAGAAATTTACCTCTTGAGCTTTGGAGCAAAAAAGCTCTCGGTAAAATACTCTGCAAGGTGGGTAAACCATTGAGGACTGATCACTTAACTGCTACAAGAGGCTATATCTCTTTTGCTCGGGCACTTGTAGAAGTGGATGCATGTAAAGAGTTAACTCAGATGGTTATTATTCAGCTTCCAGATGGCAATCTGCTGAACCAAGCCGTGGAGTATGAGAATGAACCCAGCTTCTGCAACTATTGTAAAACCATTGGTCATGAAGTGGCTTCATGTACTTATGCTCCTAAGGGAAAGGCCAACACTGACAGCTCAGTGGATGCTTCAGCAGCTTCCAAAGAAAATGATTCGACTAATGCAACTCAGGTGGATGGAGCTCATGCATCTCCACATGTTCAAACAGAAAACCTCTCCTTGGTTGTTGCAACCACCGTTAGCCAGCAAGCTGGGCAAGAGTTGATTGAGGGACAAAACCAGGCCACTATTGTTGCTACCAAGTTTTCTAGTACTCCTTGTTCCACTAATGATGGTTTAACTGTTGTAGCATCCAAGTCCAGAAGGAAAAAATTCAGATCAATTATGTAGAAAATCCACCTATCAAAGGTGTCAAATAGGCCTTTTAAGGCTGGGAAAAAATTTGCTAGCATTTTCCCAGCTAAAGATGCGGTCTCACCTGTTACAAATGGTGCTACTTGAAGGGTTAGATTGCCTCGGTCCCCTGCTAAGGTTGCTGGTGTTGAGAAGGCTACTCAGCCCATTATCTCCCCTGCTCCTAGAAGTATCCCAATCGGGTCTGCCCCTGATCTTCCAGCTACTTCAAAGCCCCCTGATTTAAAGTTGAAGAAGACCAAACAGAAGGAGGAAAATCTTCCCAAGGACAACAGAGTCGGTTCTCGGTCTTTGGAGGCACTGAAGAAAGGGTCAAATAAATCTTTAATTACTGGTGTTGGGGAATCTCTCCCCTCTCCGATAATATGATTATTTCCTCCTGGAATATTAGAGGCTTCAACATGCCTCTAAAGCATCGTGCGATGCAAAAGTTTCTTAAAGCCAAAGGAATTGATGTCATGGTCATCTTAGAAACTAAACTTGATTTGCATTCTGTCAATGATATCATGTGCAGGAAATTTAATGAGTGGAATTTTACTCATAATTTATTGTCCCATAATGCAGGTCGAATAGTTTTGTTGTGGAAGGCTAACAAAGCTATCTTATCTGGGTTATATTATATGGCTCAGATTACCCACTGCTCTTGTACTTGCAAGGAGACCAAGAGAGAATTCTTAGTCACGCTCACCTATGGGCTGCACTCCATATCATCCAGGAGAGCTATGTGGATCAGCTTGGCCAGTTTGTCATCATCCATTGCCTCCCCTTAGCTAATTCTAGGTGATTTTAACAGCATTACTTCTCCTAATGACCGCATTCATAGGTCGGAAGTTATTGCTTACGAAACCATGGACTTTGTTGAGTGCTGCACGAGTCTTGGCCTCTCCAATCTTAATTCCCATGGCTCAAAGTTTACTTGGACCAATGGTAGAATTTGGAGCAAGATTGATAGAGTCCTCTGTAACCATAGCAGGAGCATTAATTTTGAGAATGCTAATTATGAGGTTACTGGCTTTGAATCCACATCTGATCATGCAGCTTTGATTGTAAATACTAACCTCAATCTCATGAGAGGCAAAATTCCATTCAGGTTCAACAATGCAATAGCTACTCTCCCTCATTTCTTGGATGTGATTTCCACGAGGTGGGGCTAGCATTTCTTGGGATGCAAAATGTGGTCTGTTTGCAAGAAATTGAAAGCTTTGAAAGGTCCTATTAAGACCCTTGCTAACTGTAACGCCTGGCAACTTGCAAGGATTAACGACTGTCCCCACACACTAACACGAGACTTTTCAGCGTGCTTTGTCCTCACTCGCACACTTCCCAGGAAAACTTCCCAGGAGGTCACCCATCCCAGAATTGCTCCAAGTCAACCACGCTTAACTGTGGAGTTCTTCCGATCTGGGTTACCGAAAAGTAGATGCATCTTGTTAGTATAGGTAGTACCAATTAATTCTTATAAGTCATTCCCAACTGTACTGTCCCATACCAGCACAGTCTCTGGAATCACTCTCTTTCCGGTGTTATTCGATTCATTCATGTACCCCCGTCCCTGGAAGCCTGCCAGGAGCCGCTCCTTGTCCGTGCCCTTGCGCACCGGCGATCACTCCCCGCCCTCGTCAGCGCCCGGGATGTTACATGCCCACCAGCTTCCGCCTGGTTCGTCCTCGAACCACACCGTACTGGATGAGAGGCCCTGCTCTGATACCACTTGTAACGCCTGGCAACTTGCAAGGATTAACGACTGGCCCCACACACTAACACGAGACTTTTCAGCGTGCTTTGTCCTCACTCGCACACTTCCCAGGAAAACTTCCCAGGAGGTCACCCATCCCAGAATTGCTCCAAGTTCAAGCACGCTTAACTGTGGAGTTCTTCCGATCTGGGCTACCGAAAAGTAGATGCATCTTGTTAGTATAGGTAGTACCAATTAATTCTTATAAGCCATTCCCAACTGTACTGTCCCATACCAGCACAGTCTCTGGAATCATTCTCTTTCCGGTGTTATTCGATTCATTCATGTACCCCCGTCGCTGGAAGCCTGCCAGGAGCCGCTTCTTGTCCGTGCCCTTGCGCACCGGCGATCACTCCCCGCCCTCGTCAGCGCCCGGGATGTTACACTAACAGGGAGCTCAAGGGGCTGTCAGCTAAGATTGACCAAGCCGAGACAGAATATAACCAAGTGCTCATTTCAATCTAGTGTGCCTAGCTGATAGGAGTAGAAATCAGATTATGCAGCTGCGCAAAGCCGAGCATGCCCAGAACGCTCATATTTTGAAGAACTGGTATTTAATTCAAGCTGACCGTTGCATAAGCTTTTTTCATGCTTATATAAAGCGGTCTAAACATGCTCATTTCATAGCTGCAATCCATCTTCCTAATGGGCATTGCTCTACTTCCCAGTCTGATATAGCAGATGCGTTTGTGCTCCATTTCAGTGAATTATTTCAAACTTCCGAAGAATTTTGTGCCCCTGCTCCTGCCATTTGTGAGGCAGGTCCGAGAGTTCCTTGTTCTAGTTTAGATGGCTTGCTTGCTCCAATCTTTAAGCAGGATGTATGGAATGTTCTCTCCTCTATGGATGACAATAAATCCCCTGGCCCAATGGCTAAACCTCCAAATTCTTCAAAAAAAAAGCTTGGAGTATAATAGGTGATGATATTTATGAGGCAGTGAATGAGTTCTTCTGTTCAGGGAAATTGCTCAAACAAGTAAATCATGTCTTTATTACTTTAATTCCCAAGTCTGAGCATGCCAACCAAGTGAAGCACTTTAGGCCTATTTCTTATAGTAATATTTTGTACAAGATACTAGCATCCCGAATTGCCCCTGTCCTTGAGCTCATCATTGGCCCGTTCAATCTGCATTCCTCAAAAATAGGAAGATGATTGACAACATATTCCTCATTCAAGAGCTCCTTCGAAAGTGTTACCGGAAGAGGATTTCACCTTGTTGTTTATTGAAAATAGATCTCCACAAAGCCTATGACTCTGTTTCTTGGAAGTTCCTCAGTTGGATGCTTACCTCGGTTGGGTTTCTCCCCAGGTTCACTGATTGGATTATGGAATGTGTCTCAACCACCTCTTTCAGCGTTGTGGTGAATGGCTCAATCCATGGTCATTTCAAAGGGGGTAGGGGCTTGAGATAAGGTGATCCCCTCTCTCCTTATCTCTTTGTTCTTTGTCTTGAATACTTATCAAGAGATTTGAGTAGCCTTAAGGACAACATCAATTTCCAGTTTCACCCTGCTTGATATGATCTGAATATTTCCCACTTGGCATTCGCGGATGATATTATGCTTCTATCTAGGGGTGATGTGCCTTCTATTGCTACCATCTTTGCTAAGCTTTCCCACTTTTGTTCGGTCTCGGGCCTATCTATTAGTACAGATAAATCTGCAATTTATTCTGCTGGTATGGATACTAAGTCCCGAAATGAGGTGCAACGTTTTACAGGTTTTGAAGTTGGCTCCTTCCCTTTCAGATACCTGGAGAACCATTACTGTCATCTAGATTAAATGTGATTCACTATGATCCGCTTATATCTCAAATTACTGGCGTTGTGCAAGGTTGGAACAGAAAGACTCTTTCTTATTCAGGGAAACTTGAGTTAATCAGAGCTGTCATTCAGGGAATTTCCACCTTTTGGATGAGAATTTTTCCTCTTCCTGTTTCAGTCAACAATCGGATCAATGCCCTCTGCCGGAACTTCTTGTGGGGAAAACAGAATAACAGCATGTCTAAACCGTTGGTTTCCTGGGCCGAAATTTGCTTTCCTAAGCAAGAAGGGGACCTCGGTCTCTTTAACCTCAAGGAGTGGAATCTTGCCTTGCTTGCCAGGATTCTATGGGACCTCCACTCCAAGAAGGACTCACTATGGATCAAATGGGTTCACAGCCATTATCTACAGCAAGGTAGCATTTGGGTGCATGTCTCCTCCCCATCAGACTCTACTTTGTTCAAGAAGATTATCTCAATTAGAGACTTAATTCTGAACCGGGAGCATCACAGGGAAGGAGCGGTTCAAGTTATATGCTTATGGACTTCTAGCAATCTTCTTAATGCTACCAAAGCCTACAATTACATCAGACAACCAAATCCGATTGTACATTGGCACAAAGTTGTTTGGAATGCAGCATTACCTCCCAAGGTATCTTTTATATTCTGGTTGGTCGTGAAGCACAAGCTCCTGACATTGGGTAGAGATCCTTTTTTGGATCTTGGTGCGACTTGCCCTCTATGCCAAATGGTTGATGAATCACATGCCCACTTATTCTTCACTTGCTCCCAGTCCATTCAAGTCTGGAAGGAAATCCGTGACTGGTCTCCCTTTGCCCGCGGTTTTATTTCTCTACAGGGGTCTATTAATCACCCCATCCGTGCCAAAGCTTTTACTGGCACCCTGGGTAAGACACGGTGCCTTGTGCTTGCAATGACAGTGTACTGTATTTGGTTGGGCCGCAATATTTTGATTTTTGATAATTCTCCTTTCTCGGTTGAGGATGTAACTAACAAGATAAAATTTCTTGTCTATAGACACTCATACCTTACACATTTGTGCTAGGCACATGCTCCTAGTGGATCAGCTTTGGCTCTTGCACTGTGTGCATATGTCTTTTTGATTTTTAACAGGGTATGCCCTGTCTATATTGTATATTTTTTGGGTTAATATATATTTACATTTCTGCAATATATATATATATATATATATATATATATATATATATATATATATTCAATTTTGAGAAGTGAAGACGTCATTGCCCTCTTCTAGTCCCTCTTTCACTCCATCACAAGTCTTACACTTTTGTTTGGTTTTGATGATAACAAATAGGGAAAACATTTTTTTCTTTAAAAGAGAAATTTTTTCTCCTACTAATGACTGAATAGTATGAGTAGGGCCTATAAAATAGTGAAAAGAGAGAAAAATTCAAGGTAGGACCCATTTATGCTATGAGTCACTAATAGGAGAAATTTTTTCTTCTTTAAAAGGAGAAAATATTTTCCCTAACAAATAAGTATGTTATGTCATTTAACAGTTTCTTGAATTTTTGAAAATTGGTTGCATGTTTTAATATGTATTGAATTGTGAAGAAATGAATTAACAAAATTATAATGAAATAATGAATATTGAAGTTACAAGATACACTCAATCCGCTAGAGCAGAATAGATTTTGCTTGTACATTGAGATTAAAATTTGATTCTTTATAGTGCTATTGCTTTTGTCATTTGAATAAAGGTAATATGTCTCTCGTGTGAGAGGAGAGACAAAGCTTCTCCTACAACAGAAAAGACATATTAGCCTTTGAAAAAATTTATCTAGATTAAGACTGAGTTTTATCTCCTCTTGAACCAATGGGTTTTTTTCCATATAATTTCTTATATGATCTTTAAATTTTGTTCTTTATTATTCGTTATTACATTTCTAAATTTATAAGGGAAATTATACTCTTATGTTACATAAGATTACTCTCTCATTTTACACTCACATAAAAAGACGTGCCTCTCTTTTCTTTCTTTTTTCTTTTTTTAAATTGGTGGATCCCACTTAATTTATCTCACAACATGAGATAACTTCTCTCATACAACATGAGAGAAGTAAAACCCATTTATATAACTCAATTTTAATATTATTTAATATTATATATATATATATATATATAGGGTTTATCATCTATCATTAAATATGACCACAAAAATTTTCCTACACTCACAACATCTTGTGGGGCCCGCAGCAAAAAAAAATCCGGCACGCAAAACGAATCTCTATAACATAACACAATCACTCTTCCTACAACATAACTCTTATAAAACTATATATATATATATACATATATATATATATGAGTTTTATAAGAGTTATGTTGTAGGAAGAGTGATTGTGTTATCTTATAGAGATTGTTTTGCGTGCCGGAATTTTTTATTTTTTTTTTGCTGCGGGCTCCACAAGATATTGTGTGTAGGAAATTTCATAAGATCATGTTAAATGAGAGATGATAAACCCACAATATATATATATATATATATATATATATATATAGGGAAAAACATTTCTCAAGCAGCTTGAGATAATCTTATCTCAAGCTAACCCCAAAACTACGTCGTTTTGATTAATGAAGTGGATTTATGTAATTTTAGGTGAATTAATGAAGGGTGTATTTGTAATTTTATTTATTTTTATATCATATACATTTTACTGAAACACCCTTCATTAATTCACCTAAAATTACATAAACCCCTTCATTAATCAAAACGACGTAGTTTTGGGGTTAGCTTGAGATAAGATTATCTCAAGCTGCTTGAGAAATGTTTTTCCCTATATATATATATATATATATGGGGTAAACATTTCTCAAGCAGCTTGAGATAAATGAGAGATGATAAACCCATATATATATATATATATATATATATAGCAATCGAGAGGACAGGCCGTATGATCTTTCCGCTGGGAAAGAATTGCTACATTTACTTAAACCCTGCAGTGGCAGGAGCAGGAGCTTGAGCAGAGAATATTAAGGACAAGATCAGATATCATCCATAATGGTGGGACACTTGAATTCTTATGAGAAAAGATTTTGTGCTCAATCTCCAGTGTAGTTGCCCACCAATCGTGTGTTTAGCCAAAACCAAAAGTGGACATAAAACACTGCAGAATGACACGCTAGCTAGTTCTTGGCTCAATCAGTGTCCGGTCGATACCCAGACCAGAGGCCGGGTCGTGTGAGTGAAATAAAAAGATAAGCAACGGAATTCAATTACGGAAAAAAAAAGGGGTCAAGAATTAAATTGACAATGAGTGGGGATCCTGGGGATGAAATTGTTACCTCACAGGTAAGTAAAAAGAAAAAGAAAAAGAAAAGTTAATAAAGATTGGTGTGGAATGGGATATGAGAGCCATAGACGCTGCTGTCAATGGGTCTTTCTCAGTGCTACCCAACGGGGCAACCAACCGACAGTGTGGGACCGTATATTCTTTCCTTTCCTCATAGTTTGGGACCCTCTTTGTTTTGCCACTCCATCTCTATCCGCATTCGCTAATGGCTGGTATTAAAGAAGGATTTCAAGGTAACTTATATTGGGTATGGATATCTACAGTCAAATAATCGACATAAAATAACGTTAATTTAGTTGAATAAGTAATTTTGTCGTAGGTTTCGTTATGGATGTGTACTTGTGAATAACAGCGGTACGTACATATCTAGTTAACGAGCATATATAATAACATGGTTTATATTTATCTTATATCGTAGGAAAATAGTCATATCTCATGTTATAAAAATGAAAATATAAGTGGGATCCATATATAAAATGAGAGAAAAAAAATGGATGTGAGACCCACTTTCTAGAAAACTTATTTATCTTATATAACATAAGATAAATATAACTCATCATATAATATTATACTATCTTGTGTTATTTAACATCATCATATAATGTAAGATGATTATATACGGCGAATCAATGAAATAAGGAAAGTCAGAAAAAAATATTAGAATAAGAAGTTATATAATTATTACCATTAATTTATTTGTTGATAATTATATTAAATAATTCATTAGAAGATCCATTTTCAATATTACCCGATAATTCTTTCAAATTACAAGCTAAGAGATGTCACTGTAAACCAAAAAAAAAAATTGTTTGATAATATGCTAATCATATTAGAAAAATTAACTAAAAATAATCAAACATGCTAATGTTATTCAGTCTATTTGTTTAAAGGAGTGGAGAGAATTCATCTGAAGGATAAAACAGAGGGAAAATCGATTCTCTTGGTTGAGGAGAAAATTTCAAAGATTGATAAAATTGAATTTTTACTTAAAAATGAAAAGGGAATAAAAAATTGAAAAAAGCAAAAAAGATAAATCCAAGAGAAATATTACAAAAATATTTTGATGCAAAAAAAAAAAAAACATAAAAATGCAGATTTTAAGTTTTAAAGTGAGTTTTTAACTACATGGGAAACGGTGTCAGCATTTATTTTTACAAGTGATGGACCCATTTCAAAAATTGGATTTACAACGTGAGATAATTTATCTTCTATTACAAAGAATAGTTTGTTAGGAAATCATATTTTCTAATGTGTTTGTGAGCTAGCCATATATTGTATAAATAAATATATTATATTATTTAATATATATTGGGTAAATTAAAATGATCAAATAAAGATATCCAAATACATTCTTAAATAAGTGTGGAACAAATAAATGGATACCAGTATTGGACCAATTATGTATAATGGAAGCTTACTGGCCCAACAATAAAGAAAAACACTACAAAATGAGAGACAGACCTATGTCGAATAATAACCTAGTTTCTCTTCTCCATTAAGAGAGAGAACAAGAGTTAGGGCTACTTGACTGAGTAAGATCATCGCATACCCCATATCATACTAAAAAAATAAGGATTTAAGTTATTTGACTGAGGAAAATCGCATACCCAAAGGTCGAAGTTATTTCGTTGCTAGCTATGGAGATAGGCTTAATGTTGGATTTGGTACGATGGATATTAGTTTATTGGTGATGGTTATTAAGAGGAATTATTATTCCAACTTTATTTTCCCCAAAAACAAAACCGAAAGAATGAGAGAGAGAGAGATATCAACTAGCTACGAAAAAAGGGAGTTATATATAGGGATAAAAGAGACAGTGCGATCGTGCAAAATGCATTATTTAACAAGTATAAGATTTTGCAGTATTGCATTCGAAACAACATTGTGGGAGTAGGACTTGGGTCCGTAGGCCATGCAACTGTGGCAAAGCTTGAAAACTTAAATTTGCAACTTTTAGGTGTTGAAAATGGACAGCTTTGATTAATTCCCTCATCAGTAGTTGAATAATTTGTTAAGACACCGGAAAGTGACATGACTTGAATGGTTAATTATCTGGTGGGTCCACGAAATAGGTTACCCCCGACATATGGCCACGTATCTAATTGCCATTTCTTGGAGGCTATGATCAATGTTAAAAACGCAAGCCAGGTAAGGTAAGGGAATCCCTTTCTTGTTGGACCCAAGGTACCCGAAGCATCTAAAGTCACTGCACCCCCCTTTGAGTTATCACTGTTGTTGTTGTCTAGTAAACCCCTTTACGTGACTTAAATTTTGTACGCATTCGAGGATGCATACAAATCCCACAAGGCTAATTATAGAGCCATTCAATAGTGCATGATGGCATGGCTGGCCAGATGGTGCATATATATATGGTGGTATCTCGTTGTGCTCATCAAGGGCACAAACTTTATTCCATGACCTGTATCATTCCAGAGAGTAACACAAGGACCAGCGCTGGTAAAATGATATTGGGATTATTGGCCATTGATCATAATATATAGCTAGCTAGGGTGTACAAATTATTAAAGTGTCTCATTCAGCTTTTTTCCAATGTGGCTGCACTTTGCTTTCATATTTCGCTGAGGTGTGCCAACATATCTATCTCTTCAGTCTCTACCATCCTTCATCTTGTGGGGTCACCCTGTCTCTCATAGCTGTAGACACGTACGTACAAGAAGTTGAAAAGGGAAAACACATCAACCGCACCAAGTGGGAAAGCCCAAGTTATATTCAATCCACCTTAACTTTCAATGGCAATTAGCTCCTGTCTCTGGCTAGATTACCCCATATTTGTTTTCTTCTTTCTTTTCTATCTCTCTTGTTTGTCAGTGGTATAGATATATACTATTCTTTTTGCTTCTTTCTATGGACATCAGAATCACTTTTTCTTTTAAGAGAATCGGGTGTCCTGTGTGCTTGTCTATAATATTGACAATTTCGCACACTGACATTGAGTTATTCTGTATAAAGATATCACAGAAAAACATACAACAAACTCAAATTTTCCCTTTTTTTAATTCAAGTTGGTCTAAACACATTGGCATAAGTAATTCCATCATTGCAGCTAAAATAATTGCTTTAGCATTTACATAATAAAAAAGTCGTAATATATATTTTAATAGTTGTAAAGAACGTTGGGATATACCACCCCAAAAGCTAGTTCAAAGGGTGGGAGTGCCCAAGGCCTTATAAACTCCACATTAGTTGCTCTTCAACCAATGTAATGGGTGGGAGTGCCCAAGACCCTATAAATTTCACATTAGTTGCAAATACAACCAATGTGGACTATATATCTCAACAATAGTCATGTATGGTATGTATATCATTATTTACCACTACTTAAGTAGTTGATATGAGAAATTATTGTTAATTCATACCCTACCATGCCATTTTTCAGCATAAAATAAGAAAATTTTAACTTTTAATAACAAGATTTGTGCTTCTCTTCCTAACGATTGAACCGGACTTTAAAAAAAAAAGGTTCTGCTAGCCACTTTATATGCTGTAATGCAATTAGGACTCTAGCTAATTTGCACCATAACCACTATATTTTGAGGTTGATGAAAGTGAAAAGCCTATTGCAATATTTTAATCGCATGGGGTTTTGTTTTTGTTAGGAAAAAGGCAAATTCGTCATAGAAATCAGAAACTAAAATAATATAATTTCACATAACTATATAGCTGATCATTGGATTAGTACAACTAGAACGTACACAGGCCCGCGTCTAAATGATCAGCCTCACCTCCATGAAGTTTATTTATAGACTCGTCCTCTTCGTTAGGTGCCCCAATCCCATTAGAACATATGTATATATAACTAATAACTTAAAGCTAGTTGGGGCAATGGGGTCAATTTAGTATATAAAGGGATGTAGTGAGGTTTAGGTGCTCTCACTTGAAAACTTTCTTCCTAATTGAATAAAAATACATGATGCCAATCATAGCTTTCAATATTAATTGGGATATACAATTGTAGATGATATATTGCTTTAACGTGTTTCTAGTAGATAAGTCATCTCCAATCACTACCAAAACGATGTTATTTTGGGTTGAAAAATTAAAAAATTATAATGAGAAAGACTATTATAATCCTGAAATAAATTATAATTACAAAAATACCTTGATTTCGGCTCCAAAATGATATCGTCTTGGGTCCAATGTAGATAATTTTTCTATGCAGAAAAAACCAACCCGTAATATATATATATAAATATATAATAGCATCTTTTGGTCTTTCTAGTCTATTCAGAGTGCTAATTTTATTTGCTAGGTGGGGAAGAAACGCATTGATGGAAGAATACTAGCTGATACAACCGGTCAAAATTCAAGAAGCGTAAGATCTCACAATTAATTGTAGTCGGTAAAATGATGAGGAATATGTAAAACTCGGATCCCCAAGTAGTCACCCACCTCTGATCTGGCCGTTTGTCAAAGATTCGCGTGCGACGCATGGATTGGGCACCATGAATGTGACTCGACAAAATATGTCTCAGCTTTAGCTAATTATTGACTCACAAAAACAAAAGGTGATATGAGGATTTTCTATGTCTTTGATTGTATGATTAGTTCACTAATCCAATTGATTATCATGCTCCCCTTTTTTGAAATTAAAAAACTGTTGTTTGACATGAAAATTTATGTATACCTCAGCAGTCATCATGTACCTACCATTTGGTGGGCTTGAAATTCACACTTTTTTTATTCGATAGGCAGAAAGTTCATTTGGGCAAGCAAAGGTGGAAAGGACTTGGAATTATGTGTTCGTTTTCCCAAACTCAATTATCTCAGAATGCTAGCTAGAAAGGAGCTTGTTTAAACATATTAATTAGTAAATCTATGTAATGTATTTTGTTATGATAAAAATCTCAATGATTGATAATCATTTTTTTTAAGCGAAAGTTTTTTTTTCTTCCTTTTTACGAGAAAAAGACATATTTAATGGGAGTGTTTTATATTTGCAAATAGTTTTGCTATTTCCTAAAAATGAAAAGTACTTGTAAGTAATGAAAATTCATAGTTAAATAGAAACAAAAAGAAATTCCTTTTTTTGGGTCATTAATTGTAAAGCAAGACTTTTCTTCTGGATTTTGCTTTCTCATATTTTCGTTTCTTAATTTGTGGCAGTCCTTGTATTCTGATTTGGAGTGTGTGTACCGTTGCTTCTTCTTCTCACTGTTAATGGGTTCAATTTATGACTGAACCGTAACTAAAATTGAATCTTTATCGGAAATTGGAAATCACGTTCTAGAAATACTAGCTCATTTATACTCTAGCCATTTCATAGGACTCATTTAGTATGACTAAAACTTTTACTACTTTTAAGTTTTAGGTTGATTGAGTATAAGGGGAGAAATAAATAATATAACCATTAGGTATATTGATTTTAGAAATGTAACACGAAGTTGCTCTGATTTTATTGGAAAATATAGGGTTGGGTAAAACGACAACATTAACAGCATAAAGATAAAAATATTTGGCAAAGTGTGGCGATCCAAAGAACAATAAGAAGGAGAAGCAAAGGTTGTGAATATTCTGAGACATGTTTTCAGCGATTGGGCTCCATGTGACAGCAGAGAGAGGCTTTTAGTGCATAGAGAGCCAAATTGGTATTTGTATTGGTTGATGTGTGGACAAGACTAGGAAAAGCACTGGACCCAACCCAAACAAATGAGAATGCAATTGGTGGCTATATCAATATTCAGCGCCAATAATACAAACACAGTGACCATCCCAACATGTGAAGATTGTCACTCAGCGTTGTCAATATTAGCTTGCCTCAACCTTCATTCAACAATAGATCACACAACGATGACAAAACATCCTACCAAGAAACTTTTATGTCACACGTGAGGTTTGCCTGGTGCGTGCAATGTTTGTCCATTCTCACTTGTTACTTAACCAATTGTCCTGATATATCATTTAACAATTCTTTTCTTTTCTTTTCTTTTTTCTTATTAACTAAAATGGTAAAATAAATAACACCTAGTTTTATATTTTTTTTAATATACTGAACTCACTACAGAAGCAAGTTTACGTGGACTACAAAACCATTAGGAAAAAATAATACCAATTAGAGTGGGAGCAACAGATGGCGTTTTAAATGATATTCCTGGTGATAAATTTCCAGTGACGTTCATTGACAGAGACAGATGGAATTATCTTCGAAAAAACCCTCCCCGTGTTTGTGGAAAAGAAATGGCGTATGTATATAGCTTAAAATCTTACATATTTAAGGTAGCTTGTATTTGTTTTCTTCTATATATAGTTCTGTCCCCCATGTTTCTGGAAAAGAAATTGCGAATTAAGAAACTCTTGAAAGCATTAAACATTTTAAGGTGGCTTGTAACTTATTTGGAAAATTGACAGGATCATATTACCAACCTTTGTAGCTAGCAATGTTGGTATATATATATATATATATATATATACTCTAGCACAGCAAATCCCTTATTTGAGAAAAACCAAATCTCAAATCCCCAGTGGCCATGCATTTCCGATGCCAGTCTTTGAAATCAATATGATTTGTTTTGTGTTTTGGGCACAATTTTAAAAACAAATTCAAAGATTGAAGTGACAAGACTTCCGCTAATAGTTTAATTGGTTCAATTTTTAACTGAATCGTAATTCGTAAGTATACCGTTGTTGAATTAATATTCGAAACCCAAAAAAACAATATTCAAACTAAAAACACAATCAATTCACAATTTAATCAGTCAATCCGTCCAATTTTTAAGAAATTATTTTTGCGACTTAATTTAATCATTCACAATTCACTATTAGATTAACATTTTCTCTCTCTTTAAAATTTTTTTAACATTCTCTCTTTGATCCAATAGTGATGTGATGGGTAGTAAGTCAGTAGTTAAAATTTTTGGTAGTTAGAATATACTCACTTAATCATTTTTATCTTTTCTATCTTTCATTTGAGTTATTCTGCCACCGAATCCAATGAATTTGAGATAACTATATTGACTTTATTAATGTTATGTTACATAATTTAAGTATTGTTTCCAACACACATAATAAAAGGGAGAGAGAAAGTGAAATGATGAAAGAGAAAGAAAAACATGTAGACCTCACCTCTTTAATGTGTGTGTAGGAAAGTGATGTTATATCATATTATACGATAAACATAAAACCCTAAATGTATGGTTAATATTGACGTTGAATTTGAGTAAAATCATTCTACTCCGTTATTGTTTGATTTCTTTCCCCCTCATGAGCCCGATAAGAGTGGAGCAAAATCAAAAGGATGCGTGGGCTCCAAAGTCCAAGGCCTGCTATTACTTGGCTCGCTATTTGCTATCTAAATAATGGCGATTTGAGAAATAAGCATTCTTATGAGGGTTTTTTTTTTTGTTTTTTTTAATGTGAGTTTTACTATCACAGAAGCCAATTAGAGAATGATAATAAGCTAACGGTTCAATCAAATTTAGGTCAGATTTTAGGCCTTGCCCACCACGGGTGGCAATATGGGTAGACGACTCGTCCCGATCTATTATCAACCTCCAAAAATATGGATGGGCACAGGTTTACCCTCCATTAAATATGGGTTAAAAAAATGAATTCATCCTGTTTTATAGTGGATTAACGAGTTAACACATCAAACCGTCAATTAAAATAAATTAATTAAAATTCAAAAATAAATTAATCATATAAAGTTTATAATTTTATTTTATTTCACATTTCTATTAATTTTTTTCAATTTCGATCTTAAATGAATATTAATATTCAGTTAAACATTCTTTAGGAATTCATTTGTCTCTATATATAAATAATTTTGTCATAAATAAAAATCTTATTCTCAATTTTTTCTAAGGACAATTAAGATATAAAAATATTTGGATATATATCCCAAAAACTAAATGACAAATAAAATACTACTTAATTGTAAAAGAAAAATTTAATTAATCATAATCTGGTGGGTTGAAAGTTGAAACTGTTTTGACTCATTTTTAAACAGAACAAATTTAAATGGATTGGTAAGTTGAAAATCTCAATCTAAGGGATTTTGTTTTGACAAGTTGACTCATGAGACTCAACTCAGGTTCGAAGGACGGGAAAAAGAGAGAGTAAAGAGTCCATTCATTATTCATTATTCTTCTGCTCGCGCCTGCTGTTGCATGTGAACGAAATGTTACTGGTTCAGTTCTTGTTTTGGACCTTCCAGATTACTAAGATGCAACCTTGTTCTTTCGGCCGATAAGCGTTAACCAACAAAATGTATCAAAATAGCTGGCTAAATGCAATTGCAAAGACATTGAATTAATAAACATTAGTGAATTTTGTTTTAGCGAAAATTTTATTTACCTTTCTGTCCCAGTCACATCGAATAGTAATCAAAGATAGTATCAAAGCCTGAATTGTCGCAGTCACGTTCAACCAAATTCCTTTGTCACAAGTGGTAAGAGCATTAACCCTGTTATGGTTGTTAATTCACACAAGAATTATAATGGGGAGAGATTAGGTTAAGGAGAGGAGACGAGAAGAAGGGAAGGAAGAGTTTTCTGAATTTGTATATCTCATATAGCATACTTGATCACACTTTATAACCATTGATCTCAACATAAAGGGCAATACTGGAAATAAGAAAAGACATTAATGTTTATTTAGCTATTGGGCCTCTATACCTAGCCCATTACATAGTCTTTGAAGCGAATTGGGTTGGATCTCCTCCTTGGGAAAGTGGGCTGCGTCTGTTGGGCCGCAACATCACTCACCCCTTCAGACTTGGGCTTGTCCTCAAGCCCATCATCGCGCGTCTGTGGAGAGTGGCCTGCTGGAAGTGGTGCGGGATTGGCGGAGCGAAACGATGACGCGTGGATGGATAAGTCACGCGGTTGAGAAGGATCCAGAAGTGGAACAGCTGTTGGTGTGGGAAGTTGTGCCGCACTTAATGCTGGCAGGAGGTTAGGTGGGTTCAGATAACCCTTCCCCTGACCCTTCTCTCCTCCATTTGAAACGCTCTCTGAACTTGTGACTGGTTGAGTGTTCTCCACTCCCTTTCCTGTGTCTTCTTTCTCGCGTGTCTCCCTGGCTCCTCCCTTATTTTCCCAGTTGGATCTAGCCTTGTTCATCCTCCATCTCTTCTTACCCTGAAGTCCTCCCTCAGTAGACACAGTCGTGTCCTCAGTCAAAATCTTGTCTTTATCCTCCCAAGTTGAATCTTCCAAAGCCAAACCAGTCCATTGGACTAACACTTGAGGAACTAATCCTCCGTTCCTCCAGATCTCTCTTGACCCCACGTAGGCACATGGAGTGTGAACCGGAGTTGCCTCATCAGTGGTAGCAGGTAAAGGGTGAACCTTGAAGGGTTGACCTGCGCGATACGGTCTCAACAAGGAAACGTGGAAGATCGGATGTATGCGAGATGATGTTGGTAGTTGCAGTCGGTAAGCCACTTGACCGATGCGTTCAGTGACTGCAAATGGTCCATAAAAACGCAAGGCTAGCTTCTGGGAAGACCTGCGAGCCACCGAGATCTGACGGTAGGGCTGGAGCCTGACTAGGACAAGATCCCCAACGGTAAAAGTCCAATCTTTTCTTTTTTTATCAGCTTGAGCTTTCATTGTCTGTTGAGCTCGGAATAACTTTGCTTTTAATGTGCTCATGATGGTGGTCCTGGTGGCGAGAGTGGTATCCACTGCTTCGTTGGTTGATGAACCCAAGCAAAAAGCCAGTAAATTCGGTGGGTTCTTTCCAAACATGGCATAGTAAGGGGTGGTTCCAGTGGCCGAATGGAACGAAGTATTGTAGTGGTATTCAGCAAAGCTCAGAAATTTCGACCATGTCTTTGGGTGATCATGTGCGAAAGCACGAAGGTAATTTTCCACGCATCTATTTACCCTTTCTGTCTGTCCATCTGATTGAGGATGATAGCTAGAACTGTAACTTAATTTTGTGCCCTGTAGCTTAAAGATGGAACGCCAAAAATCACTCAAGAAAATAGGGTCGTGGTCCGAGACTATTGACTCTGGAAGGCCGTGAAGCTTGCCAACAAAGTCCCAAAAGATTTGAGCAATGAGTGTGGCTGAATAGCTGGGTGGTAAGGGCGCGAAATGAGCAGCCTTTGAGAAACGATCCACAACCACTAACACACCTGAGAAACCAGATGACAAGGGCAAATGGGTGATGAAGTCCATTGTCACGTGTGTCCACAAGGTATCTGGTATTGGCAAGGGCTGTAACAGTCCCAAAGGTAAGTGATTTGGTGCCTTCAATTTTTGACAAATTTCGCATTTCTGGACGAAGATTTTGACATCATGTCTCAACCCTTTCCAGAGAAAATTCCTTTGAATCCGATGAATGGTAGCTTGTACGCCGGAATGACCCCCTTGGACGGACGTGTGCGCATCATGTAAGATGTGGTCGCGCAACGTAGATCCAGCTGGAACGAAAATACGAGACCTGAAGAATAGGAGTCCATTGCGCACCTGCCATTCCTTTACATTACTAGGATTTGTACTGAGCTCTTGTAATATTTGTGTAAAGTAGGGGTCTGTTGTATACCCGGACTGTAACAACTTAGTATAATTGAGCTTTGGGCCAGAAATGGCCATTACTTGTGGTGTGGGGATCGGGTTATCTGTGTCAGGTAGCCGCGAGAGACTATCGGCCACAATGTTGGTCTTCCCTGTTTTGTATGTGATTGTGTAGTTAAAACCCAATAGTTTGGAAAGAAATTGCTGCTGCTCAGGAGTTTGGACAACTTGATTCATCATGTTGTGCAAACTTTTGTGATCTGTCCTAATGGTGAAGGCAGATCTGAGCAAGTATTGACGCCATTTGCTAATGGCAGAGGTGATGGCAAACATCTCACGTACATAGACGGATTGCCATTGCATTGTGGATGATAATTTCCGACTATAAAACGCCAAAGGATGTTCCTTCTGTAGCAACACTGCACCAATGCCCACTCCTGAAGCATATGTTTCCACCACGAAGGGCTCTGAAAAATCCGGCAAGGCTAAAATTGGAGCAGTCATGAGCAGCTGCTTAAGGTGATTAAAAGCAATCGACGCTTCAGCTGTCCACCCAAATTTGGATGAGGACAATAGGTCCGTTAACGGTGCAGCCAAGGATGGGTATTGTTTAATGAACTTCCGATAATATCCTGAAAGTCCCAAGAATGCTCTAACTTGAGTTACATTAGTGGGAGCTGGCCAATCAACTATGGCCTGCAACTTATCAGGATCGGGTGACACTCCCATACCGGTAATGATGTGGCCCAAATAAGGAATTCTCTGTTGAGCAAAGAAACATTTTTCGCGCTTGGCAAATAGAGAGTGGGCTTGTAATGTGCCCAATACTGTCTCCAGATGACTGATATGTTGCTCCATGGAGGGACTATACACCAAAATATCATCAAAAAAAATAACCACAAACTTCCTTAAAAAGGCCGAGAATATAGCATTCATGGTAGCCTGGAAAGTGGATGGGGCATTGGAAAGCCCAAAGGGCATAACCAGAAATTCAAAGTGCCCATGATGAGTGCGAAAAGCTGTTTTAGAAACATCAGCAGTATGCATTTTAATTTGATGATACCCGGATCGAAGATCCAATTTAGAAAAAATGGTAGCACCATGAAGCTCATCCAATAATTCATCAATCGTTGGAATAGGAAATTTATCTTGGACGGTGATCGCATTGAGCGCTCGATAATCCACACAGAAACGCCACGTACCGTCTTTATTTTTTTACCAACAAAACTGGTGAGCTAAACGCTGAATGACTGGGCTGTATTACTCTGACTCGAAGCATCTCGGTCACCAATCGTTCAATTTCATTCTTTTGGTAGTGCGGGTAGCGGTAAGGGCGGACTTGTATGGGTTTGGAATTGGGTAGTAAGTGAATATGGTGGTTATATAATCTGTCAGGGGGTAATGATGTTGGTACCGCAAACACATCCGAAAACTGCTGTAGGATAGCCACTATTTGCGGATCAACTGTGTGGGCGGCATCAGGAGATTCTTCCAATGAAGGCAAGGAGTTAAAGCACATCAAACACGAAGTTATGGAATCGTGAAGCATTAATTTGTGTAACTGCGAAGAACTGATGTGGCTAGTACTCCCTGTGGTAGTGCCCTGTAATAAAACTAGCGAATCATTGATAGTAAAAGACATAGTTAAGGCCGCATAATCTGTAACAATAGGACCCAAAGTAGATAGCCATTGCACTCCTAACACCAGATCAGCACCTTGTAAGTCCAACACATACAAATCAATGGAAAATTGATGAGATTGAATCTCCACAATAATAGCCTGACACGATGCTGAACACAGCAAGGCGTCACCACTCCCCACCCTAACTTTGAAAGGTGGAATAGAATGCAATGTCAAATGTAAATGGGAAGCCATTCGCATTGTAATAAAGTTATGTGTACTTCCTCCATCCACCAGAATTTGTAAGGTTTGGCCAAAAATTCTGCCCTCCATGCGAAAAGAATTAGTAGAATGATGGCCGAATAAGGCATTAAAACTGATCTCATGAGAAGTATCAGTAGATATGGCCACTGCTTCATGTGGCTCAAGGTCTGGTGGAATAGGTACGTCAATGTCCGGCGGTTCATCGTCGGTGCCCTCGAAATACAACATCGTAGCACGTCCTTTGCAACGATGACCAGGTACAAATCGTTCTTCACAGTTATAACATTGATTTTTCTCTCTTTTTGCTAACATTTCGGCTGCTGACAGGCGCTTGAATGGGATACTGGGTAATGAGAGTAAAGGTTTAGAGGAATTAGGAGAGGGTATTGTAGTTAATGGTATGGCTGATATAGGTGGGGTAGTAAGTGTAGGTCTCGAATTCCAGGGTTTGTTTCCCCGGTTTTCGCTCAGTTGTTCCTCATATATTTTTGCATAAGCAAAGGCAGAAGATACATCTAATGGACGATGGACCAATACAGCCCTGCGAATATGGGGTTTCAAGCCGGATATAAACAGACTCTTGCGCATAAGCGGAGTTAACTCAGGAACTCGACGAGCCGACAGTTCAAAAGTCGACTGG
Source organism: Gastrolobium villosum (assembly GCA_032173675.1). Taxonomy (NCBI): domain Eukaryota; kingdom Viridiplantae; phylum Streptophyta; class Magnoliopsida; order Fabales; family Fabaceae; genus Gastrolobium; species Gastrolobium villosum. The sequence goes on from JAVKPL010006749.1 coordinate 189,671, forward strand.
AATTCGACTACTGATCCAGTTTGGTGGAGTTTAGCTAAAGACCCCAACGGATCTTCAAACTCGGAAGGGCCAAAACATTGATGAAGGGCCGTAACAAAAGTATTCCAATCGGGAAAATAACCAGTGCCAAAGAGGGACTCAAACCAACAGGAAGCAGGCATATCGAGATTGAAGGAAACCAGATCTAGTCTATCCTGGTCAGGAACTTGGTTATATCGAAAATACCTCTCGATGGCGAATAACCACGACGCTGGATCGCCAGATCCAAATCGCGGAAATTCAATCTTCATGGATCGATTATTTGGAGCAGGACGAACGGGACCGACACCAAGAATACTGGATTGAGATGTGGAACCCAAATTAGTTATCTGAGTTTGTAAGGTCTGCAACAGAGTGTACATATCGTGGATCTGATGAGTCACTCCCTCAACGCGTTGATTCTGATCATCAAAGCGTTGATTCTGTGTCAATTCGAAGGACTCCAAAAGCAGATCCATGGCACGTTCAATGTTTGCTAACTGTTGCTCATGGGACAACACCTGATTGGAAAGATCACGGAGTCTGGTGTTCTCAGCCATGACTCAATGAAAGCACCAATGTTATGGTTGTTAATTCACACAAGAATTATAATGGGGAGAGATTAGGTTAAGGAGAGGAGAGGAGAAGAAGGGAAGGAAGAGTTTTCTGAATTTGTATATCTCATATAGCATACTTGATCACACTTTATAACCATTGATCTCAACATAAAGGGCAATACTGGAAATAAGAAAAGACATTAATGTTTATTTAGCTATTGGGCCTCTATACCTAGCCCATTACATAGTCTTTGAAGCGAACTGGGTTGGATTTCCTCCTTGGGAAAGTGGGCTGCGTCTGTTGGGCCGCAACAAACCCCTTAAGCAGAGGTCTCGAGTTCGAGCGCTGAGAATGAAAAAAAAAGAATTTAGGAGATCGAGCCACCTCCGAAAGGGTCCGACAATGCTCGATGGGGATTAATTCCCCCATGGTTCATTCTCATAGAGTCATATTTAATAATAAGGTGTCAAAATAGATTATGACGGGCACGTCGACACAAGATGCGACATAAAAATTTGTGTTTTAGTTGACCCATAAAAAAAATTATATCATGTTCATGTTAAAAAATATGATCAGTAAAAATTTGTGTCGTATCATATGTCAACTTGTATATTTTTAATTATTTATTATTATTAATTTTCTAATTTCGACTCATTTTTTTAGTCAATTACTTTTTTGACCCCTATTTTGGATGTTATTTATGTCATATTGTGTCAATTCACAAAAAATTTGTGTCGTGTTCATATTGAAAATTTTGACACCAATAAAAATTCATATTATGTTCGTATTGATATATTCGTATTGTGTCAAACCGTCTTGATACCCATATATGTGCATTATTGGCCATAAAGAATGAGCCTATATATATTATTAGTTATTTATAAGGATTAAATGTATCTTTGAGATTGAAACATTTTACGTGTTTACTTAATAATTTTTGTTTTGAATAATAGTAGAAATGGAGCATCACTGTTTATCAAAAAAAAGAAAAAGAAATGGAGCATCACTTTCTATTTTCTGTTTACTTTTCTTTTGCTTAGCTGCTGGTTTTTATTTATTTTTCTTGTAATTAATTAAAAATCGATTAATTTGATTCGAGTTCTGTCGAATTTTATGAATAACTCTTTAGACAATCATTTTCTTTATTTTTCAAAGCTAGAACTTGAAATCTCTTATAAAAAAAAATAAAAAAAATTACTAAGGAAAAATGTTTTTTTTTTCTTTCAGAAAAAGGTAAATAAACTTCTGCTTGTTGGTATTAGCTTAGTCCAAACATGCTTCTCAAACCATTCGAGACTTTTCATTTCTTCTTTTTCCAAAATCTTTAAAAATAATAATAATAATAAGAGCCTAGTCCAAACATGCTTCTCAAACCATTCGTGATATTTTTGGCTAAAATCTTTTAAAATAAAATAAGTCAGATTGAGTTAACCGTTTAGATTTTCCAAGACACATTAAAAGGACATGAAAGCCCCAACGCAGATGCAATCACAATAAAGAAAGGGATTAATGTTTGCCATTATCTCGTACGATTACATAAAATATGTTATGAGCCATGTAGAAAGAGAAAGAAAGAAAAAAACGAACCCTACAAATATTTATTTATATGTAAAAAACAAAAATATTCCATGTAACATAAGAAAAAATAATCCCATAAAAAAATTAAGATGCGCTGAACGAAAGTTAAATAATAATAATAATCATCATCCCACAATTCTACAAATCTTCAAGCTGTCACAAGTAGGACGGTAGAATCTCCTCACACATACAAAGCAACTGTCACAACCAACGACCTTAAGTTTATATTAATATCTGTAACACCTCCTGCTTAGTTTGAGTAAGGCTTCTCCCTTGTCTTCAGAAACCTCCAAATGGAAAGTAATTTTATCCACAAAATCAAACAATTTCGTGAATGGCTTATGGGAACATGATGACATTTCTTGGAGTAGATAGAATCAAAGCTTGTGGACGATATAAATGGGCCATGTTGAGGGAAATAGAGTAGATGCAAGAGAAGTATAATGAAGAAAACTATAGCCCACGTTTTCCACCCAAGAAGTTCATTTATTGGGCTTATTTTTTAATGAGTGGATTTAAAAAGCAACTGGGCTTGCACTTGGGTTACGAAGAGACCAGCCCATCAAGGAAGTGATGAGCAAATTCATTCTTCCAATTGCCACTTAAAGAAGCACTAGTTCAGTTCTTGTTTTGGATTTTCCCACTTTGTTAAATGCAATTTTGCTTTCTCGGCCTGCAATTGTTTACCAATTAAATATATCAAATAAGATTAGATTATCTAAAGTCAGAACTAATAAATAAAAGGGTTGACCGAGTTCAAATACTCATTTGGTGAGTGTATGGGGAAGGAAATAAAACTAATAAAGTAAAAAAGCGTGACGTGGGATGAATAGCTCTATATAAGGTTACCTCTCTGTCCCAGTCACACCGCATGGTAATCACGATCAATATTAACGTCTGAGTTGCTGTCCCACCAAAAATCATCCCCGCCCAGATTCCCTGATTGCTCAATTTCATTAGCAATTAGAGTGGAATTACATCTTAATACATATGAAATTCACATTCTAGGAAAATAAAATAAAATGCACTAACTTTAGAAACAAGACGAAAGAGGGGAAGAAAGAAAACATACCATAACTCCTTGATTGAAGACCCAGCCCATGACAAATCCAAGAGGTACCCCAATAACATAGTAGCAACCCAAATTTATGTATGCAACATATGATTGCCACCCTGATCCGACAGCCACCCCTGTACAAATTATCCAAGGGAGAAAAATAAATATAGCATATGGTTTTTTATGTCCCGATTTCAGATCAAATATTTGAAAACTTAAAGGGTGAAGGGTTTAGGTGATACCTGAGAGAACTGGCTGAACACTGTTGAGCAGAATTGTGAAGGCTAGTAGAAGAGAAAGCTTGTTAACTTCATCAAGGACGGCTTTGCTAGTGGAGAATATATACCCGAATTTATCATGAAATGTCAAAATCAACATCCAGAAGAAGAGTCCTATTATGATGGATGTCACCACAGCTACTATAGTAGCAAACTTGGCTCCTTTTCCGTTCCCAGCACCAAGCTCGTTTGCAACCCTCACTCTGTAGATTACATGGTAAGCTACAATGTTATCATTTATATTTCTACTTTGAATTCTTATAACGTTATAAATTAAAAGAGAATTTATAAGTTGGGAATTGTTTTTCTCATTTAACATGAAATGATGATTGTTTCTTAGCAGACACAAATTGTTTTTCTTCTCTCGCTGGAGAAAAAATTACCCCTTATAAGTTATACGATAAGAGTCCATAAGGCGATGTAAGCATGAAAATATGGATACAATGAAATGGACATGGGTCTCACTTTCTCAAATGAAAATATGTTGGCATAGTCCAGTCCACAAAGAACTTGAGCCCAGTCCGCAAAGAACTTCCTCCACAAAATTGTCATAAACCACGGCTTTATACTATATGCAAGAGTTATTTATACTAATGCATAGATTGACTTGTTCTTCGTTAAAATTCAATTTTTTTATATAAAATTATTGGCTGATAGAGATTGAACGATAAACCATATTCTAACTTTTTCAAAAATATAAAATGTTAAATAATTTTATTTTTTTATATATTATATCTCTAATAAAAGTATTATTATAAAGACCACATTTTGGCTAAGAAGAGTGCAAGTAGGAGTTCGAACATTCAAGTGAAAGGAACCTTAAACAGGTTCACAGGTGTTTAGATTTTTGTTGAAGTGCGTAAAATCATTAAAATCACGTTCAAGTGACAAATGGGTCTGAATTATCATGTCATCAAGTTTAAAAAATACAAATTTTGTAAACTTGAAATTGTATACTTAATGATTGGGACTATGGGAGAACCCTTCTATAAGTACTTAATCAATGATTATCTTGACGTGGTTTTGGGGGGGGGTAAAAAAACAGAGAAATTTTAAGTTTTGGCTCTGTGATATCTGTCTCTATTCTCTAATACTAAAGGGAAATAATGATGTAAATTGAATTATTAAAGGTATTGTGAAGAGTGAAAACAATGGTGGGGCTAACAAGGACATTTTGCTGACTATACATTTGTTCTTACTCTTCCTATAATTATTTTTTATGTTGATAGAACACATGCAACTGCAGCAACAGGATTGTCACAGCCTCCATATGGAGCAATCATAGCACAGTAAGCAGAGGTTGTCCTTGTCTCAGCTAGATCCGTGTCAAATATTTATTATAAAAATTATTTAAAAAAGAAAGAAAAGGAGAAAGAAGTAATAACTTGGGAAAAGAAACTCTTTTAATGAATCTTTGTCGGATTACGTATCATGACGCAACATTTGTCCTTCACTACCAATCCTTAGTCTTCTAAATTGATAGATAACCATTCATATGATTCCTATCATTAGCTCCACGACAAACAGCAATTCCATCTAAGAATAATGCAAAATTTGGTTTTGACTAGGCACCAATTGTTTTCTCTAGCCACCGTACATATGTTTTTCTTAAATTTTTTATACAGACACTGATGTTGATTCCGTGATGAATGGTGATTACTGATTATAGAGAAAAGACTCGTGTAAAGTCGACGTGTGTTTATTTGTACGTCTGCATTAATGTCCAAACGTTTCAATCACCACCTCAATTTAGTATTGGTCTATATTTCTTCTTAGAAAATTATTTCTATGTCATGTTAATCCGCCGTGCGAAATGCGCACTAGCACGCGGTTTGGTCTCATCATATTAAGGTGATATGGCCTACATCTTGGACTATGCAGAAAACTCCAAAAAAAAGTACAATCATGTAGCCAAATAAAAAATTAACACTACAAGAAACGGAATAGAAGGGTTAAAAATAAGATATGTTACCCCGTTCCAACGAAGAATGCCAGCGGAATCATCATTTCTAAACCATTTATGGTCATACTGCCAAACAAACACAGCAGATATCAGCCCAAAAAATTAATAAGAAAAAAAAAAGAATACAATTTTTGAATTGAAAACAAGAAAGAAAATTCCAAAAACTGCAGTCACTTTACAGGTAATCAAACGTGTATGATTTTGCAAGCACACAGACATATATAAATTAATTACCATATGGATAAAGCATCCACGGCAATCTCTGCGTTGGGAAGATTTCCAGTCATCAATATCAGAATTCTATAATACCAATTCTCCAAGCTGTAAAATGCAAAAAATTAAAAATAACCCAACGTAAAAGACGCTGATAAAGACAGAACATACATAGCATTTATAATAGGGAAATATTTTGCTCAGTGGGACCCACTAAGAAGAATAGAGATAGAAAAAAGTGGGTCCTACACACTAAAAAGGGCCGACCCAGTTCAAATACCCACTCACCCTAGTGGTGTTGGCTGTGTGTTAGGAATGTGTGTAGTATAGGGTGGTGTGTTCAATTCCTTATAACATCCAAAAAAAAAAAAAAAAATAGGTAGAGAAAACAAGTACCATAGCATGACCCCAGAAGCAGCAGAGAGTTTAACAAACTCCCAAAGACCAGAAAATGCTTCCATGGAGAAGCCAGTCCATGTGTGAGGACAACCACCCCAAACTGTGTAACCAAAAAGGCCTAACGTCAAGACCCACCAAGAGAAGTTAATGGTGGCAGCAGCACCAACCACTCCAAACTGAAGCTTGAACACGAACAACCAACTAACAAACACATGTGCCAAGAGTGCCAGCAGAGAAACCCATGCAATAGCCGCAGTTTTGAGCTGGCTTTGCAAGAACCTCTGAAGAGGAAACTGAAACGCAAAAGCGAAGTGAAGTGGTATCAACCACATGGATACAACTCCAGATAGCTCTGCCAATTCCTCAGGTTGTCCCAACAGCTTCAACACGGGCGAAGCAAATAGGTAGATAGGCAAAAGCAATATACAACAAATGAAAAGTACAATCCACGAACGCTGCATGTAAACTCCTAACATGAAGTACTTCTTCGCCCCAAAAGCTTGCCCACATAGCGTTTCTAATGCGCTTGCCATACCCAACTAATGAAACAAAAACCAAATCATGTTAATGAAATTTTTTGAAGTAACCTTTTATATTTGTCTTCTTTGAAACAAACTATAAAGGAAAAATTGAATAATAATAATAATATTATACCAAGAGGCCAAAGTCGAAGCCCACGACAACATTATTAGCAATGGAGATAGCAGCGAGTTCGAGATCACCAAGGTGACCAGCAAAAGCTTGGGTTATGACTAACATAGAATAGGATGCAATACGGCTGAAAATTGCAGGGCCTACTATGTGCCATAGCATCTTTGATTCAACCCAAACTCTTCGTGCGAGATCTTGATCCTGTTCTCCTCTATCTACTAAAGTTTTATCTTCCAACAATGGAACTTTTGCGTCTCCTAACGATGAAGCTTCCTTGCTTGTCATCTCTGAGTCGCCTAGCTGTACGTAATAGCGTTTCTTTGGATCCCGAAACCCAAGAAAATGATAGAGAAGGAGGGATGAGAGTTACAAAGTTAGGAGACTTTAAATAGAGTTTGTACTTTGAAGTATGCTTATCCATATTAGACATGATTAGAAGTATTTCATAAAAATTTAAAATATTATTCTTTAAATTAATTTATGGGTTTTATAATTCTCATTAACATGAGAATTAGAATTTTCCAACACACCTTTCGATTTCCGTGCTAATATGGGTCCTACATATAATTTTTTCTAAGACATGGATCCCACATACTTTTTATCTCTATAACATGAGATTTCAATTCTCCCTCAGCAGCATGAGAATTATAAAACCCTTAATTTATTCATAGAAATGAAAATGGAGAGAACTGAAAATAAATATTCCTAAATTAAAATAACTATTATTTTAATCCTACTCCCTGTATGAATCAGAGAGAACTGAAAATTGAATTAGTTGGATTTGTTTTTATTATGCAGAAATAAAGAACAAAATATAATTATTATTTTAATATTTAATTTTTTTTTAAATTTTATTATTATCTTTGAATATTTTCGTTTAATAAGATGAGAAATGACATTAATAAAATAAAAAATTATTAAACATAAGTACATTTCTTATATAAAATTTTAAATTACAATTTCTTAAAACAAGGAAACATATGCTACTACAGCAAGATTGCCTCATTCTTGTTTGTGGTTCAGATTCTAATCAGAGAGGGAGGGAGGGAGGGATGGTTATCATATATATCCAAGTGGGTCGGGGCAGGAAAAAGAAAGACCGCAACAGCGGTCATATTCTGTGCCCACTAACCAATAGGTCACCGCTTACGTATCTGGTTTATGTAGGCGTCTTTTTCCCTTAGGCTTTGTTTGGGAGTTTGGAGGGGAAGGAAAGGAAGGGAATTCAAGGGAGAGGGAGGAGAAGGAAGGGAAGGAAATTGGAGTGTATTCCCTCCCCTTGTGTGGGAGTTAAAAAATGGCAAGGGAGGAAAATGGAGGATTAATGAGATATTTTTACCATTATACCAATTTTTTAAATTAATATAATTATTATATTTTATAAACTAAATTAAGTTTAAAATTTCTAACAAAATTATTTATGTACTTTTCACAATATTAAAAAAGATAATATTTCTTACGAAATTTCTACGCTGCAAGATATGAAAATTGTCACATTTTTTTCGTCAGAATACCCTTCGTCGAAAAGCAACAGAAATTCTTCTCCGATGAAAATTTTTATAAAAATAAATTTTCTATCGAAATTTAGTTTTTGGCAAAAGTTTTGACGAAAATGATTTCCTCCATGGAATGTTTTAAACGAAAAAAAATATTCGTCAAAAATTTTGACGGAATGTTTTTCGTTTAAAATTTCGATGAAAATGTGTTCTGAAGAAAATTTTGTCGGAAATCGTTTTGTCAAATATTTTGAGGGAAATGTTTCATTCGAAACTTTCGACGAAATTTAGATTCTGTAAAGAATTTTGACAGAATATTTTTTCCGTCAAACATTTTAATCGAGATATTTTTCGTCAAATTTTTTTATGGAAAAATTTTCTGTTGAGATTTTTTGACATAAATGTGTTCCGTTGAAAATTTTGATGGAAATATTTTTTATCACAAAATTTGACGCAAATATTTTCGATCGAAAATTTTCGATGAAAATGTGTTTCCTTAAATATTCAATTGAAAGTTTTTGTCAAAACATTTAGCGAAAATATTTCCTTCGAAAACTTTTGACGGAATGTAAATTCTGTAAAGAATTTTGATGAAATTTTTTTCCAGCAAAAATTTTCGATGGAAATGTGTTGCATTGAAAATTTTGATGGAAATATTTTTCATCAAAAATTTCGATGAATATGTTTTTTTATGAAATATTTTGACAAAATTTAGATTCTGTAAAGAATTTTGACAAAAAAAAATTGTCAAATTCTTTTGCATAAATGTTTTTAATCTCAAATTTTGATGGAAATATTTTCCGTAAATTTTTTTGAAGTAATTGTTTTACGTCGAAACTTTTCAGTAGAGATTTGTTTCGTCAAATTTTGGACGAAAATATTTTCGTTGAAAGTTTCAACGGAATTTAGATTCGTCAATAGTTTTGACTGAATTCTTTCCCTTAAAAAATTTATGTCAGTGATTATGACAAAATCTTGTTTCGTCTTTAGTTTTGACGAAATTTTTTTGACGTACGTGATTTTCATCAAAAATTTCATCACTATTTTTTGACGAAATATTTTTTGTCGATAAATTTTGTTGGTATTTGAGACTTTTCTAATAATGTCACGTTTAACAATGATTCACATTTATGTAGTTTTTACATTTTAATGCTAAAGGTAGATAAGTAATTTTTAATGTTTCCCTCCTCAAACCCCCCAAATTGGGGGAACTTTAATTTTAGGAAGAAGGAGGGTTTTGGAGGGTTTAGCAAAAAACCTCAATTCCTTCCCCTCCTTTATTTAAACTCACAAACAAGGGGAGGGCTTACTAAAACCCTCCCTTTCCTTTCCTTCCCCTCCTAAAAGCAACTCCCAAACAAAGCCTTAGGCTTTGTTTGGGAGTTCTTATTTAGAGGGGAGGGGAAGAAAATGAGAGATTGTGGTGATACCCTTCCTTGGGAGTTTAAAAAAGGGAGGGGGAGGGAATTAAAGATTTTCATAAACCCTCCAAAACCCTCATCTTTACTAAAACTGAAGTTCCCCCAACTTGGGGGATTTAAGCTTTGTTTGGGAGTTTGGAGGGGAAGGGAAGGAAGGGGATCCAAGGGGAAGGGAGGGGAGGGAAGGGGAGGAAATTGGAGGGTAACCCCTTCCCTTGTTTGGGAGTAAAAAAAATGAAATGGGAGGGAAATGGAGGATTAATGAGATATTTTTACCATTTTACCCTTTTTTTTAAATCAATATAATTATTATACATTACTAATTAAATTAAGTTTAATATTTCTAAAAATTATTTTCTCTCTCTAAATTTAAAATTTCTAAACAAAAAAACTAATAATGTAATTTTTAATAAAAAATATTCTCTCTCTAAAAATTAATTTCTCCTTCTAAAAATTATTTTCTCTATCTAAAAATTATTTTCCCTCTTTAAAGTGGTAATACATAAATTATTTTTCTCGCTCTAAAAATTATTTTTATACAAGTTAGAAGAGCTATTTTTTTGTGTACGTCTATAAAAGGTATTTTAATTGACTGTTAAATGGTTTTCCTACTCTTGGAGATTTTTAAATGGCGAGCATCGTGGAGAAATAAACTGTTGAAATTTGATTTCTACTACAAGGTTTCTGCACCGGATTCAGGATACCATCAATGGCTAGTAAAGATTGAATCCAAAAATATGTGCTTTTTGAAAACTAACCAAGAAACATTACGGTTTAAAGGCATAAAGTTGAGTATTGCAATCATTCAATGAATGGAAACAAGTAGTCTATGATATTAGGAATAATCTTCATTTCTCAGTCACAAAATGTATCGCAAAAAATAAAATATAGATACCAAAAATTCATAGAAAAACGACATTCCAATATTATGAAAACAAAAAAAAAAAACTGCAAATCCTAATTCTCCACTTAAAAAAGAGAAGTTCCAATATCATGATTAGGATTATTATGTATTTTTTGACTTAATGAATTGATGTTTTGTAGTTGGGGTGTATTATCATTAATATATTTGTTACCCATTTTATGTTGTTCTATTATTATCAATTTTGTGATTGTCAGACATTGATTATACTTAATGCTGAATTTTGCATATGCTTAATGTTCAATTGCTACAATGCTCAAATTTTATTTAAGAATCATGTCTGAGTCGGAGACTAAGCGAGAAACATGGACACAAGAGATGGATGATGCTCTTGTTGATGCTTTTTTGCATCAACAGAATGATGGAAATAAAGTTAGTGGCTCCTTTACATCCAAAGCATATGAAACCATCATAAAGGAGTTGCAACAAAAATTTGGACGTTCATTTGAGAAAGAAAAGATTAAGAGTCGCTGGAAATTAGTAAAAAGACGTTTTTCCAAGTGTTATGACTTGTTCAAGAATGGCTTGAGTGGATTTGCTTGGGACCCAATTACAAAACAATGGTGCGCTGAGCTTGAAGTTTGGCAAAAGCTAATTGAGGTATATTATGAACTTTCCGTATTTTCATCCCTTTCATGTTTTTGCTTAAAAATATTTGTTCTACAATTATTATTGTATAGGCTAAGCCTGAAGCAAAAGAGTGGATGGGAAAGTCTATTCATAATTATGACAAGTTGATGATCGTGTGTGGAGGAGACAGAGCCACTGGACAACATGCTGAAACTGCCAAAGACATTAGAAACAAAAGGCCATTGCCCGGTGAATCTGAGTCCATAGAAACCATTGATATGACCTTAGAGAGTGCTCAAGAGGTTGGCAATGAAAATGAAGTTACATCACCTGAAGTACAAGATACTCGCAGTCAAGAGGTTAAATCTAAAAGGGCTAAAAGGTCAAGGGATGAAGAAGTTGAAGGGTTAAAAATGACACTTCAAGATATTGCTGGAGCTCTTAAAGAGGGTAATGCAGCTCTAAGAGAGAGTAATGCAACTCTAAGAGAGAGTAATGTTATTTATGAGAAAGTTCAGCAGAAGCTTCCAATTCCGGAAGCTAAAATTTGGAGACTTTTAGAAGATTTGAAGATTGAGAGGCAAGTCTTCACCCGTGCATATCTTTATCTTCTTGATAATCCTGAAAGGATTAGGGCAATGATTGGTTGTCCTCCAGACAAACGCAAGGACTTGCTACTTGAGATGGTGCTTGGTCCTGTTGGTCCCTCAAGGTAATTGTTGAAGTTGTAATATTTTATCTATATTTTATTATTTATATTTATTTGATATTTTTTTCTGCATGTTACATTTTTATTAATAAAGAGTAAAGAGAATATTTTAAATAAAAATCGATATTCAGATTGCCTTCATTTTTTTAAACACTTTTTATGTGTACAGAAAGAATTTTTCGTTTGAAGAAATGGGGAAACATATTCAAATGTTTGATGGTTTAGGAATTTGTCTTGAATAACTCCATATTAGGAATTATTGCAACTAATCTTTCTTTCTCCTGATGAAGGGGCTATGCCCAAATCAGTTCTTGAGCTAATGGATGTGAAGGATCTCACTTTAGCACATCTTAAGTCTCATTTACAGGTAAATCTTAAACTCGTTAATTGTACTAGTTCATAACTAATCTCACTATATAATATACAATAAGAATCTTTTTTAAATAACATTTGAACTTTGTGTTATTCTTAATTTTTTTTTCATTGTTAATTTCTTCAGTCAGCTTGAAGGGTACTGGTACGGTTCTGATTGGGTTTTAGGCTTTGTATATATACAATGCTAAAATGAGTAATTCAGGTGTCTTTGTTTGATTAATAGTGTAGTTAGGCTTTTGGCAGATTGTTGTTTTGGGTGCCAACTTAGATGGTGAAAATTGGTATGTAGAAGTGCTGAGGAAATAGGTTTATCTATTAATTGAATTATATAGATATTAATTGGTTGATGTTGTGGTTCATATTGCTCTAGAGCTTTTTCTAAAATCTGTCTCTGATTATTAATTGGTCAAACTCTTTGTTTTTGTATTCTTAGCTGAAGCAATTATCATTGTTTTGCAGAGGTGCAAGCACTTTGAGATTGGTGGCGATAAGAAGGGCAAAGGAACTTCTCTTTTTTAAGTGGAGAATTAGGATTTGCAGTTTTTTTTTTGTTTTCATAATATTGGAATGTCGTTTTTCTATGAATTTTTGGTATCTATATTTTATTTTTTGCGATACATTTTGTGACTGAGAAATGAAGATTATTCCTAATATCATAGACTACTTGTTTCCATTCATTGAATGATTGCAATACTCAACTTTATGCCTTTAAACCGTAATGTTTCTTGGTTAGTTTTCAAAAAGCACATATTTTTGGATTCAATCTTTACTAGCCATTGATGGTATCCTGAATCCGGTGCAGAAACCTTGTAGTAGAAATCAAATTTCAACAGTTTACTTCTCCACGATGCTCGCCATTTAAAAATCTCCAAGAGTAGGAAAACCATTTAACAGTCAATTAAAATACCTTTTATAGACGTACACAAAAAAATAGCTCTTCTAACTTGTATAAAAATAATTTTTAGAGCGAGAAAAATAATTTATGTATTACCACTTTAAAGAGGGAAAATAATTTTTAGATAGAGAAAATAATTTTTAGAAGGAGAAATTAATTTTTAGAGAGAGAATATTTTTTATTAAAAATTACATTATTAGTTTTTTTGTTTAGAAATTTTAAATTTAGAGAGAGAAAATAATTTTTAGAAATATTAAACTTAATTTAATTAGTAATGTATAATAATTATATTGATTTAAAAAAAAGGGTAAAATGGTAAAAATATCTCATTAATCCTCCATTTTCCTCCCATTTCATTTTTTTTACTCCCAAACAAGGGAAGGGGTTACCCTCCAATTTCCTCCCCTTCCCTCCCCTCCCTTCCCCTTGGATCCCCTTCCTTCCCTTCCCCTCCAAACTCCCAAACAAAGCCGTAGACGAAAGCTAGATTCTCGTTAGTATAGTATGGTGGATACGTGACAATCTTTTTGGAATGAATTTTTTTTTTTAATTTCTGTTCCAGAGAATAAAAATGAATGAAAAATTCATTTAATAAAATCGATTTATTTTTTGTTCCCCATGTAAATCGATTTAATTTTTATGCCAAAAAAAAAAGGAGAATAAAATTTTTTCTGCTATTCTCTTCCTGCCACGAAAATTGAATCAGTTTCCCTCGCTCTCTTGCTTCTTCGTACCCCCTCACACACCAACACCAAACCATCACCTGCCTTCACCATACCACCACCCTCCTTCACCGCGGAAGTTTTTCGTCTCCTTCCCTCTCTCTTTCGCGTCCCCACTTGCACGTCTTTCTCCTTCACACAAGAACAACAGTATGCTCCTCGTCTCGCTGAATCTCGGATTAATGGTAGGAATAAAAGCTTATTTTGTTATTTAATTTTTCTTCTTTTCTGACCTGTGATTAAAACTTGAAGTTGCAAATTTTTAGGATTTTTTAAATTGGGGCTAGGGCTCTTGAATTTCCAAATAGGTGCTTTTGCGTTGGGGTTGAATTCTTCTGCAATTGAGTTTGTGAATTGTTAATTTGATGCATTGTCACTGTGGGGGTATGACTGGTTATCTGATTGCTTGAGGGATCACACACAAACCTCATATAATGGTCAAGGGAATAATATGATATTAAAAAATAAAATGGTCAAGGGAATGAGAAACAAAAAAAAAATATGAATTGTGAAGATGATCAAAAAATAATAGTTAAAACTATATATTAGCATTTGTCGTAAAAAAAACTATATAATAAAATAGTATAAATTTTTAGATAATTTTTTTAAATATAAAATTTGGCATTTCGGTGAAAATTTATTGTCATTTGCTATGTTATACAGTTGATATGAAATCTATAAACAAAAATAAAGAAATAGATTTTTATTGTGTTATCAAACGTAATTCTAATTCTCGGAATAAAAAAAATTGTGTTATCGAACGTAATTCTGATTCTCGGAATAAAAATAAAATATGTTAACAAAAATAATTTTCACTAAAATGAGACTAATTTCCAACAAGATTTAGAGTGCAAGAATATCATCTATGATCTAAAGAACGTTTACGGATTGAATACATGTGCACAGTGTCACTACAAACTTTTTTAGATATGTATGATATAATAAAGGGGAAAGTGTTTATTTTTTTAAATGATATAATTTATATCATTTCACTCTCATAAATAGATGGTACCTATACTTTTATTTTTTTGTTATCACCTCACCCTTCTCCTCTATCTATCACTTTCCGTATTTTCATCCCTTTCATGTTTTTGCTTAAAAATATTTGTTCTACAATTATTATTGTATAGGCTAAGCCTGAAGCAAAAGAGTGGATGTGAAAGTCTATTCATAATTATGACAAGGGAGGGTTTATGAAAATCTTTAATTCCCTCTCCTCCCTTTTTTAAACTCCCAAACAAGGGAGGATATCACCACAATCTCTCATTTCCTTCCTCTCCCCTCCAAATAAGAACTCCCAAACAAAGCCTACAGGTTTTAAGGGCAAAGTGACAAGAAAAAAATTAAATAGGAATATACCTCCATGTTAATATGAAAAAAAAAAAAAACTAAAAAAGTTTTTATAAATAACAATTCAATAATTAAAGAGTTTATTATCTATCATTTAACATGACCACAAAAAATTTACTACACACAACATTGTGTGTAGCCCGCAGCAAAAATAAAATAAAAAAATTCTGGCACAAAACGAATCTCTATAACATAACACAATCACTTTTCCTACAACATAACTCTTATAAAACCCATAATTAAAATACGTAACTTGATACCAAAAACTATCAATTGACTTAAACTGTATTCCGACTTAAGGCATGCAATAAATAAAAAATACTTTTGAGTTCCCATAGTACTTAAACACTTTATTTAAGCCAGTTATTTGAGAGAATTTAATATATTTTCTAGATATTAATTAAACATTTAATTATGATAAGTTTTGCGTGTCAAATGATTTAGGATTAAGAATCACTGTTATTAAACCCGAAACCGGTAAACCGATCATATAACCGGTTTGGTTCAAGCAATTGATCGGTTATGCATCAGAACCGGTGCGACCCGGTCCGACCCGGCCGGTTTTTATGAAAACTGGTGACCCGGTGACCTAGCCCGGGCACGAAAAAATTTCAATTTTTTTTTTCAAAAAAAAAATCACAATGGAGATATTTGAATACTTTTTTACTTGTTGCCTTACATAAGTTATGTATTTACAATACTAATATTATCTCAATTATGCACTATGCAAAAAAAATTGATTTGATTTATAGTTAGAAATGTCATTTTCTGAACCTAAAGCCCCGTATCACGATCATTATATTTTTGTTTGATCATTTATTGGATAATAATATGTGATTTATTATTTTTATATTAAAATATTTGAAATTTTAGTCATTTTTTATAGATATTTAAGTATGTTAATAATTTTTTAATATAAATTATAAAATTACATATAATGACCGGGTCATGCGGTTGAACCAGTGACTCATTGACCCAGTACCTCGACCGGGTCAATGACCGGGTCGGTTTTAATAACATTGTTAAGAATAATTTTTGTTATCAGTACATGAACAATGTCAAAAAAAAAAAATTAAGGGAAAATGATCAGTTTACAATTTTTTTTACAAATTATATTTAGTATGATTTACAAATTATATTAAGTATGATCGGTCATACATTTTTTTATAAATTGATTGATCATACACTTTTAATTGAAATATAACCGATCATATTCAGTGTAGTTTATAAATTAAAAATTATACATGTAACCTTCCCATAAATAATAGTTTTAACAACAAAAGTCACTTTCCGCTTACCTAGTTTGATAGGGACGCGGTAGGAATAGTAAGAAAATATTACTTTTAGGATCAGTTTCAAAAAAAAAAAAATATTGCTGTCGTTTTTTAAAAAGTTATTTAATTCAAACTAATTAAATTCAATTAATCAAATTTAAATTGATTTTGATTGAGTGTTAGGGTCACACTGTATTTAATTTTTTTAAAAGCATTTTATAAAAATAAAAAAATAAAAAACCCTTGCGAGGAGAAAATCACAGGATGACAACCAGTATTGCGACAAGATGACAATCAAAATTATTTACAACAATGAAATCGTCATCAAATTTATTAAAATCAGGAAAAATAAAAAAAATCTATTTCTTTCTAGAACTAATCTTGGAAAAAATTGAGATTAAGGTTCAAGAATGTAATTATACATAGGAATGGTGCAAATTTAATTTCACTGCACCTATGATGCATCCATTCGTATGAAATTGAGAAGCTTTAAAAAATTTTGATTAGCCCAAAAAAATAAATAATAAATATGAAATTGTGACATCTTTATCCATTCACGTGTGTAACGACATTCAAATGAGTAGGATTGAATTAGCAAAAATGAGCTGGCAATCATACCCGAGCTAGCTCGGAAAAAAATGAGTCAACTCGCGGGTCAAATAGGCCAGCTCACGGTAGAGGTGGCAAAACGGGTTGCCCGCCCCGCCTCTTGAATTTGGGTTGAAAATCCCAACCCGTCCCGTTTTATAATGGGTTGGCGGTTGGTGGGTCAACCCGCTTAAAAAATAAAAAATAATTAAAAAAATAAATAAATTATATTTTATTAATATTATAATATTACTTATTTTCATATCAATTTTCCCTTAGTTTTATTTTCAATCTTAAAATGTATGCTAATATTTAGTCAGATATTCTTTACAAACTTGTTTTTATCTCCATACATAAAATACCTTTGCCATATTTCTATATTACTTTTGTCATAAATAAAATTTATCTTCTATATTTTTTCTAGAGAGTACTAAGATAACAAAAAATTGGATATCACAAAATCTTAAAAACAAAACACCACCTAATAGTAAAAAAAATAAAAAAATTCACCCGGCGGGCCTACCCGTTTAGACCCACAACCCAACGGGGCGGGTTGGTGGGTTGAAATATGTAACCCAACTCGCCCCGTTTTGGCGGGTTGACCCGTCGGGTTCAACCCATATTGTCACCTCTAGCTCACAGGTTGAGTTTTTTTTTAATACAAAATATAATACACAAAAATGGACAAAACTCACACATTGTTATCTCTTTCTTCCTTCTCTAAATCTAAGTCTCTAATCTTCTCACATCGCTGTCATTTTTATATTGTTACGTTGTGCTGGCTCTGTTTGGTGCAAATTTGTTGTGAAAAAATTCAAAATTAGAACATTTTGCTTTTACTTCTCATTCTGTAACACTTTTCTATTTTTTTTATAAACTATTCTGTAAGACAATTATATTATTTAAGCTAATGGAAGCCACATAGCTGGTGCATTAATACTACAAGTTCATTTAAATAAGCTGAAAAAATGAACCAAACCGCAAGCCATTTTTGAGCCAACTCGAGAGCCAATTTTCGAGCCAACCCGTATGTAGTTTTTTCAAACCAATCCACATGCCATATTTTCGAGTCAACCCTAACCTGGCTTGGGTCGGGTTGGGTTTTCTGACTAATTTTTTTTTTTTTTTTTTTGGTAAAAACTAATTTTTTTTTTAACCAACCCTATCCCGGCTCTTTTTTAGGTTGCATGCGGGTTGTCCGGATCTAGCCGGATTGGCTGATTTTGCCAACCCAACGTTTGATCATATTTGAGCGCAAACAAAAATAATTCAATAACAGATAATAATTTTTAACAAAAAACATTTGAGGTGAAACTAAGAAAAATTGTCTTTATTCATAAAATCATAATAATTCGAAAACTTCAGTGATTGACCTGAAATTTTTATGATAGAAAATAGACATATGAGGCTTTAAAATTATATAAAATTTACCTCATTTGGAGGTATGTAGCTCCAGATATCAAATTTACAAAATACTGGCAGAATTGAAAACAACCTAATTTGGGAAAACCTTTGTGAAAACATAGTCCATCCATTTGTTGTTTAGCTAAACTAGGGACCTCTTGAAACCAGATCTGCTATCCATTCATAAGTGTTATGATTTCCTTTCCTCTCAATTGAAAGATTTTAGTTTGCATTCATTTAACTTACCGATTGGTTTAAAGGACTCAAACAACCACTTCCCTAAGTTGAATAATGTCCATACTTAAACTCATACAAGATTCTAAATTCTTAACTTGTTTCCAACCTGATTTATGTTGTTTAAAAGAAATTGGGTGAAATATAAAGTCAGCCAGAGATTTGAATTGATATCAGATATATTAATTAATCCTTCAAGCACAGCACAATAAAGAAGTATGATAAAATTCACAAAATGTTGGAAAACATGCTTGTATGCAGAAAAACTTAGCCCAATTATGTTGTTTCCATAAGACATTTGTTCCCTCTATTGATGTCAAAGGGTCGATGAATAATTGTCTCCCAATATAAAACAAATTTGAGTCTCAAGAATGATTGCACTATTAACCGGGAGCCCCCACGAACACAATCAAATGCCAGATAGAGTCGCATTTTCTAAGCCTAATGCAGTATGTGCTATGAGTATGGATACATGCAAGTGACTTAGAAAAGTTCGGATTAGTTTTTTCTGACGGATTATATATATATATATATATATATATATATATATATATATATATATATATATATATATATATATATATATAAGGAAAGTTATATTTACAAATTTTTTGTTTACAAACTCTTAAATACTTAGTGTAATTTATAAAAAAAAAATGTAAGCGGATCCTTCCCCTCTATGTATGTATATGCGTGTATGTGTGTGTATATATATACACACTCCGATCGGACACGATGAATGGCCGCCGGTGAATCAATGAACCACCATTGGGTAACCGTTACGACCGACGACAGTGAGCCGGTTAAAATAACCGAACACACCATCTCGGTTCAAAATGGCGGGAAGGAATCGAAGCATCGTTTATGGTTCAAAAAGGCAGTTCAAAATTGGCGGGTAGCAAGAGATAGGATAGAGGCATTTTGTTCAAAAAAAAATTAATAAAAACTAATTTTTATTTCTCTCTCACATCAGTTAATTTGTGTTTGAAATTGATTAATTGACTTATTGTAATTTAATTTAATTTTTTTTCTTATATTTGTAATTTATATTTCATAAAAACGTAAATTTGAATTAACTTATAATAGAAATAAACGTATTCGTTCAGTTCTTGATGATGGAGTTCATCTCTTCAGTTTTTGTGAACCAATTTTATTAAACAAGTCATAGACAAAATGACATAGCAATTCAAACAAATTACTGAAGAAAATCAGAAACAAAAAAAAAACGGCAGAGAAAAATATTTTGCTTATTTTACTGGTTGTGGGTTGCGTATTTTCCATGATCCCCATTACGACTTCAGATAGAAGAAGCTGGAGCCATTAACCTTCTTTGAGTACTTAGGTTTTTTTTTTTTTTTTTTTGCTGTGGAAAATAAAAGTCATAATCAAGGACTGCTAAAGCACGTATCTGAACAAACATGCTGTGCGATTATTTTTACGTGTCGTACTTTACTTCTTTATATCTGGCCGTTCCTTATTTAAGACACCTTTAACACATTTGGATTAGGTATAATAAAAAATATATTATGATTCATTTATTATTTGGTTTGAACACTGTTTTATCAACATTCATCGAATTCTTCTAATACAAAGTCATTTTATGGTTTCTTAATTCCTATAGGACATATAAGTAGTATTCATAATGGTTTATCGTGTGGAACCAAAGGAATTCAATCATTATTAATTGGTATCTTAATCGATAACATTAAAATATATATTGAGAGTGTCAAGTTATATTAAAGTGTATATTATTATATTATTTGGTTTGAGCACTATATTATATAATTTTATTGATTGGATTCTTATACATTAAAATAGTAGATAATTGTTATAAAAAAAAATAGTAGATAATTATTTAATTCGGTTGATGTACAGGTAGAGAGGGATTAGGCTTAATTGGTATCCGTCTCTCAGGAATTGGGTGATTACCACTTAAAAACGTGAATGCAATAAATGAGAAATTATATGACTATGAAGTTGCGCGAAACGAATCAGATGTCGTGCTCACTGGTTCATTAATTGTCATTGGGTCCCAAATAATTGTGAAAATTTGTTAAAGATGAACTTCTAAAAGTTCTGTATGCATTTATTTTTGTATATTTATTTTTTTGTTAATCTATGAAATGCACAAATGACAAAAATGCTTGTCATTTTGTGTCAATCGAACGAATGAATCTTTTGAACGTGTAAACATAGCAATTGCCCTTTTGTTAACTGACCAATGTACATGTTTAAGAATCTGGTTCAAGCACTCAGACATAGGAACATTGGACAAGTCCTAAAGAAGGGCTGGATCCAGCCCACTTTGCTGGTCCAATATAAGGTTCTTTAGAAACCACTTACAAAAGTTACTCATCGTCCTTTTCTTTTTCGCGTGTCTGAGGGCCCATCGTGAGTTGGGTCTGTAACATGGGCTTTTACTCAACCTTTTGAAGTGGGTTTGATCAATATGTTTCAACTCAAATTATAGTGGGTTAAACACAGAGCAAAACTAAAAGAGCGTGTAGGAACTCATATTGTCTCATAAAAAATAAAATAAAGGGTTTATTTTTTCTGCTGTTACTGCAGATTGTAAGTTCAATACAACTTTGTTTTGGACGGAAACCATGGTATTTTTATAATTTTAATTTATTTCAGAGTTATAATAATCTTTATATTTATAATTTTTTAAGATTTCAATACCAAAACGACGTCATTTTGAGAATAAATGTAGATAACTTATCTGCAATAATTGCAGAAATATTTTTCCCAAAAATAAACGCATTATTATTTCGCATGTTTATATCAGATATTTTTTTCTTCATATAACACATAAATAAGTATATAAAGCCTATTTATTTTCTTTCTCTCTTTTCTATTTAATGAAAAAAAAATGTAGAAAAGACTTAACCTTATTAATCTACTACATTATTTCGTCAAAACTTGGATAAGTTTTATTTATGATGAAATACCATGCTTCTTTTCTCAATTTTGTTGATAAAGAACAAAACAACAAATTTTATGTAAATATTGAAATTATTTAATTATAATATTAATTCCTTTAATATTTTAATTATTATTGAACAAAAATATTTATAAATCTAATCCATTGTAATAATTCGAATTTAAAATTAATTGTTTTATTCCTTCTTGATTAATATGTATCCCCAACTTTCATTTTTTTCCTACTAAATCAAATATAACTTACAATACAACTATAATAATCGTTATTTTAATATGGATTTGCCTTTAACAGGAAAAGCAATTACATTTTTCCATTACAATATGTAGAAATTTGTGTTTAGAAAATCTTATCAAAATCTCCACACACCCACACACAGATACACACACACACACACACACATCTTTTCAAGCACAAATGTTGTTGTTCTTTTTGAAGTTCTCTTTATCTCAAAAGTAAATTTTCTTTTTCTTTTGAAAATGTAATTTTTTAAAATCAAAATTAATGTTGTTGTTTTTTCTTTATATGGGTGTGTACGTCCTGCGGGATCGGAGATGCACACTGCTAGTGCTGAAGCATTAGACTGACTTTATTTTATTTTATTTGCAACCAATCCCAATTAAAGTAGGAACCATCATCTTTTGAAAAAGAAAGGGGAAAGTAAAGTTGAATTTGACGGTAAAATTCTTTCTCTTTATGTAGAACATAATCCTGGAATATATGCAGAGTGATTCTTAATTTCCAGTAGTTGGACATTTTAAAGGGTTTTTAAAAAGTGACTTTTAATTTATATCTTTATTCCCCGCCCGACCCAAAAAGAAGAAGAAGCAAAAAGCAAAAATAAAAACAAAAACAAAAAACGATGAAAAAGAAGAACAAGAAATTCCAAATCATTAGGATTTGTTAATGTCTTGAATAGTGTTTATATCAAAAACTAGCCAAAGAGCGAACGAGCCATAATGAGAAAGTAATACCTTAAGCATTCATATAGTGCTAATACTAATATTACTCTTTCCAGCAAACACACAAAACAGACACACACAAGAAACCAAAATGATATATTCGTACATATTAAAGTTTAATCTTTTAATTTATTTTCTATTAAAAAATGAAACACGTCATTATTAATTCTTTTTTATATAAATTTTAATTTATTTATTTTGACTTAATTAGGTATATTTATAAAGGGTTAGAAACATTCTATACCGGTATAAGTTATATGCTTAATCTTGATTATTAATCTTACTTATATATAATTGCTCTAATATTTTAGTTATATGAGTCGTTGGATATAAGTGGATTAAAGATCAAGATTGAATATAAGACTTTTTAATCATACACCAATATAAAAATAACATATTCCATTTAAAAAAAACATAAGTTTTTCCCTTTTATTTTATTTTTTAATTTGAATTAAATTTAAAAGGGAAAAGTTCGTAAACCCCCTTGTAGTTTACTCTTTTATCATTTACACCCCTATACTTTGTTTCTTATCAATTAATCCTTGTGATTTTTTTTTCCATCTAAGTCTCTTTTAACATTGTTAATAATTGAGCAAACTTGTCTATTTTACCTTTATTTCATTGTCAGGCTGGACCAGAGTTTTCTTTGATGCATTAGTTATTCGGGGTTAGGCAGGACCCAAGCAAATCTTTACTCCCGTAAGAGACTACAAAGCAATGAGTTGGTTTTTCCTAAGAGGTGCAATATGTCCCATAATAGTTTGGTTATTACATAAGGCATTCCCGAAGCTGTCATGGATTCCCTTAATTAATCTTCGAGTCACATATAGCCGTAGCTTTACTCAATCTCCGTGGGTACAATATTTAGACTCACACATTCATTCTATTACTTGTGACACGTGCACTTGCGTACTTAAGTGATTGATTTATATAATTGATTGCGAAATTACTCAACACCCATAATGGGCTATCAACTAAGAGAGATAAGGAAATAATCTTGCTTGATAAGTTTTCAAGGTTTCCAATATAACATTGCAAGTGACTCATCTCCCGCTCTCAAAAGCATGAAGAACACGCTTCTCCAATGAAAACTATACCTCCAGTGTCAATTATATCAAGAACTGCCTTGAACTCATGAAGAATGACTTAAATAGGTATGAGAATCCTTGTTTTATGTAAAAACCATGTAATGATCCTTAATTGGGTCGCAACTGGGCATTAAAATATGCTATGGCAAAAGGAACTTCACGTATTAGCACGTTAAAACGTGCTATTTTATGAAAACCATGTAATGGGCCTTAATTGAGTCACAATCGAGCATTAAAATGTGTTGGAGCTCATTAAAATGCGCTCTGGCAGAACGAACTTAATGTATCAACACGCTTGTTCTGTCCTAGGGACATATTTGTCTAGTCTTGTGACTAGTATGTTAATATTGGATTTGTGTGCCCTCTCTCAAATATCTATGGGAGAGATACTTAGATATCAGCAAATCACTATGCACTATGGTAAACAACATAGCCAAAGGGTGGGTGTATGCATAGTAACAGCTAAGAGAGATAGAGGGTTTAGAATCTCCGTACCTTATTGGTTAACACTTTATTTATAGATGAGTTACTTGGTAGAGATGTATTTCTGAGCTTCTTAGTAATATCGAGGCCCCAAGTCTAACTATTTAGCTGTCTGTATAGAATCGTCATTAATAGAGGATCTCTTCCTTATTTACATAATTTTTCTTTTGTGCTATCCTTTATTAGATCTTATAGAATATGGGCCTTTGTCAGGTCCATAACAACGTTAAAACACGCAATTTTGACAACAAAAATATGATTTTGTATTTTATGCATAATTTGAGTTATACTTGTCCGATTGATTTGATTTTGGTCTCATTGGAAAGATAAAAGAAATGTCTACAATTTTTATGAAAACGCAAGATCCAAATTCATCATAGTTGATACGAAAAATTGGCTGAAAAATAGTTTTAGAGATATTTTTACTAAATTATTGCTCATCATTTATCGCTTTAAGTCATTTTGGCTGAATCATCGTTCCAATACTCAAATTCAACTCAATTATTCTTCAAAACAAGTGAGAACCATTCGTAGAAGTCAATAAATTAAACTTAATGTTTTTGTCAAATAACTATAAATATACATGTTTCTAACTAGATATAAGAGTGATTTTAATATTTTAAAACATTGATAAACTATAAGTAATAATCCTATATATAATTACCAACCATCATCAATTGGACACCTCAATCCTCTCGAATTCAATAATAATTAAAAATAAAATAAAAACAAGTCTAACTAACTTTATAAAAGAGATGTGAGGTGTGACTTATGTGTTATACACCTGGCATGTTAGTATTGTTCCGTCTAAACATTTTAATTATGTTTATTTGAAAAGCCTCGTATGTGAAAGAAAGATTAAGAAGCCGTACTGTATTTAATGCACGATGGCCAAAAAAATAAATAAGGAGTTGTTTGTTCACATTGGACGGACACGAGATAAAAGACAACTGAATCACATTAAATATTTTGGGATATATATTTTTTATATTGTAAGAAAAAAATTCTTATATTTTAGAAATAAAATTATGAATAGGACCTACAGATAAGATGAGAGAAAAAAAAGAATAGTGGGATCTAACCTCTCTTTTTATTTTTTTGAAGAAAAACCTCTTTTTATATGTGTAGAAAAGTTATTTACTAAAAGAAGATAAACATAACCCTTTACTCGTATGCTGACCACATCGATCCAATGCACTACATTAATAAAGTTAGAGGTTAGCAGTTTAACCAATCACTAATCAGATCTAACTTGCTTGCAATAATACAAATTCTTGTTGGGGGGCATCTATTTGGATACTGGCTGGGACGTGCTTGTCACTTTCGCAGAAAATTATTATATTTAGAAAAATTGGTCTTAAGCATGGCAAATTTCCATGGAATTGATTGGGTTAAGTTAAACTAATCTCAATAGCGTTGAAAAGATCAGAAGGGACGCACGTTCCCTCCTCGAGAAAGAAGCCGACCATTGTAGAAAATTAAACCGCATTTCATCATCAGTAGCGTCACACATAGAGGATGTAACATTTCTAATTTTAATTAGCAAAGCTTATAATTAAGAAACATGGTTCTATATCATAGATGTACCCGTTTAGTTTCTGTTTATCCAAAGCAAATAGGAACAAATTTTATGAAAATATATAGAGCTTCATAATTTAGTCACCTACAATTGACATGGCACTTAAACTTAGCTTAAATTGTAAAAGTGGATAGATTCTGATTAGGGGTCATTAAATTGGATCAATCCTAGAAACTTCTAAATTGTTCATTTTTTTTATACTCAATTGATTCATATAAAGCAATTTTCACTCAACTTTATAGCTTGATCACATGTGAGAAAATGTTACCTTTTCCGTATGATGCCAAAAGCAAAAGTCTTTTCAGTTTCATTAAGGTTTAAGTAACAAGTATAGAATGATTGTGATGAAAAAGTTAATTCCATGTGAAGAAGAAGACAATGAATAAATTTTGATTGTTAGATTTAAACTATCAATATTAAAATATGAAGTATATGGTTGGTTCGTTTAATTTTAAATGAAAACGTTTTTTTAATTAAAAGTTCTTTGTTAAACATTTTGAGTATAAATTCACACATCTTACTTCTCACATAATCAATTTCGTCATTAGAATTTTTTACATTGCCCGTGTGTGTATCTGTTTTTAATAATTTAACACAGTTGTTGGCTTTTGCTCATAATGTTGGTAACAGTTAACAAGTGTTTATACATTGTATTGTACCATATAAAATATGAAAAAGATAAATTAAAAAATATTTAAAATAATTGATTTGGTTGATAAAAGATTATTTTATTTTAAGTAATTAGTAATTGGGTTGTCTTATTATTGTCCGATTAAGCATTCATGATATTCAAAAAATTTAAAGAAAATCCAAGAATGCTTTGAAGAAATTCAAATAATTATACATGTATTTCTCATACCATAATAACAGATCTCGGATCATACGGTAAATAAAGAGAATTTCGCACAAACAAAGTGAGCCAATATGATGAAAGGATAACAAGATTGTATGTAAAAAGAATGACAAACTGTTTTTATTCTTTCAAATTATTAGATGTACAATGAAATCATCACGGTCATCTACATACACGTGTGAAACACCAAAACAGTGAATCACCAAATAATCATAATCATCATCACCAAGGTCACCCCTCCAAAATGTAGAATGAGCAAACACATAGAAGAAAAATATAAATAGAGAACACAGAAAACGAAAAAAGAAAAAAAAAAAACGCTACTCAATAAGACAAAGAGAATAAATCAAATAGATCCCGTCAGTCCGTCCATCCATGAAGATGAAGATCAAGGGTCAAAGTGCCTCCACGTGGACGAATCGTAAGAGCAAATCCAATCAATCACTTCTCTGTTGGACTTCTAAGCCAAGACCATGGCGAAGAAGGTACCGGCAAGAGCAGTGCCAGCAATGACGGCCTTGCTGGCAGAGAATGCAGCGGAGGGTGGTGGTGGAGACGTTGGTAGCTCAGAGCCTGGGCCTGGTGAAGGTGCAACGCCGCCTGGGCCAGGTGCAGGTGGAGAGTTTGAAGAAGAAGGGGTAGGTGCCTCTGATGGAGAAGACGAAGGTGCAGGAGGAGAAGAGGCTGGAGATTTAGAAGGAGCGGGAGCAGGTGTTGGTGTTTTATGCGACGGTGCTGGTGCTGGTGCTGGAGGTGGGGTTTTTGTTGTCGGTGACGGAGCTGGTGCTGATTTCGGTGGTGGTGGTGGGGTTGATGCTGGTGGCTGCGTGGGTGCAGCACTAGGTGCTTGTGCTATGCATGATGTGGCCAATAGTGCCAAGATCATAAACACTTGTACTGCAGCAGAACCCATCTTGTGCTTTCTAGAGAGAGAGAGAGAGAGAGGAACTGTTGTATGTGAGTGAGAGAGAGAATATGAGAAGTTGAGTTGTGAAAAGATGATAAAGGAAGAGAATATATAAAAAGAGGTGAGATTGGAAGTGGGGGGGCTTCAAAGTTCAAAGGCCTAGAAGGACAGCGATTATTGTATCAATAATGTATTAAGATTCCTCCAACTCCAATGTTCTTAAATTAAATTTTCTACAATATGCGCATATACAATTTATGTAATAATAATGTGCAATGTGCAATGTGCAACACTACCATATATATATATATTTATGTTGAATGTACCGTCCAACCTCCATCATATCGTGTGGACTAACTCAGGGCGGTGTGATGTGAATAATGAATGGGTCAACACGCTCGATACCATTTCTTTTCTTCTTTTGAATTTTCTTCCACGACTTGTACAAATTCTTCTATATTAAGTGTTATTGTACCAATTATTAGCTGGCACATGTGGAGGCTCTGTCCAAATTGGGAATTTTGCATTGGGCACTATGAATTTGGAAAATGTACTTAGTTTGTCTTTTTGTCTATTGTAGCTAGGAGTATCAAAATGGGTTGATATGACACGAATTTGATACGACACAAATACATCAACACGAATACGACACAAATTTTTATTCGTGTCAAAATTTTCAACACTGACACGACACGAATTTTTTGCAGGTTAACACGACACGACACGAATAACACGAAAAATAGGGGTCAAAATGGTGATTGACAAAAAAAATTGATCGAAATTAACAAAATTAAAAAATAATAATAAAAAATTAAAAATAAAATAATTAAAAAAATACGGGTCAACACGAACACGAATACATCAACACGAACACGACACGAATTTTTTACGTGTCATTTTTTCCCACACGAATACGACACAAATTTTTTTCGGGTCAACCCAAACACGAATTTTCGTGTCGTTAGTAAAACCTATATTGACACCCCTAATTGTAGCTGCTCAAGATTACCTGAACACCCTTTTGGTTCGGGACATGTGTCGGTGCATCGGGTCAGTGAACGGTCGCTATCTTCCGCCACCACCGTGTACGGTGATTTTCCAGCCACTTTCCTAATCATACTGGCTACTAATTTTTCAACAACTCTTAGCGTCGTCCGACGGTTTTACTAAAATACCCTAATGTTATAAGCATATATCTAGGCCTCACGCGTGGCACGTAACCTTTTAAGTCCGTTGATGAGTTCGGTCTTACGGTCATAGATCAGGTCAACACGCGGGGTCCTTCGCACGCGTTGGGGTCATTCTTGGCTGAATAGGGTCATTTTTGTCTGAATGGCTTCTAATTAACATCAGATATATTATTCTATGAATAATAAATGATAATTACGTTTACGTGTATTACTAACCTTCCGGCCGATGAAAAAGTCCTCCTTTATTTTATTTTTTAACTTTTTCTCTCTATTTTCAATTGTAACGTCATTCTATTTGGTAGTTTTCATTTTCGATTGACAAAGTGGATACATTAGCCTTTTTATAAATATTTTTTATATTATATTTGATAATGGGGGAGAGAGAAACAGATAATAATTTAAATTAACCGTAGCAAGTGGAAAACAACTAACATGTTCATCTTCCAACATCCAACTCCTTCAAATAAAATAATCTATAATATTTATAAAGGAAATAAGGTTTTATTTATCTTATGTTACATAAGATATACGAGTTTTCTAACATACAAAATGGATATGGGTCCCACATTTATTTTTTTTCTCTCCTTTTACATGTAGATCTCACTTATAACTTTATTTCTATAACATGATACAATCATTTTTTTACAACATAGGATAAACATAACCTAAGGAAATATTATATGGTGCATGTTTTGTTGTCGTGCTAGTGCTACAGTACTGTTTGTCAACATGATGATCGAGGAGTGATTTAGTGGACCTGTGTGCAGCTGGAACCTGCTGTGGTAGCAAGACACATGGTGCGACTGCGAATAGGTTAAGACCTAAGACGGATCATGTGGCAAAATTTAAAAATCCAATGTATTCCATTGTCATTTTTCGGATTCTGACGGGGAAAGTCTTCGCTATTGTGTGTGTTTAAATTTGTATTTTTTTTATAAAAAATTAAACTTTAATGAATTAGGAGCTGGCAAAAGCTGGCAATTATTGAAGATCCTAATAATGTAAGCTTGGTTGTACTTTTGCAATTGTTTATATTGGTCCAATTTGCTTGTAAAATATGAAAAATGATCCGTTTATAATTGTTTTTTTATAAATTATATTATAATGAGTCATTTATTATTGATTGAAATATGACCGGTCATATTTATTATAATTTGTAAAAATTTATAAATATAACATTTCCATAAAATATATAGAAATTAGAAATGCTCGTTGAGCAAGTTCAGCTTCAATGAGTAGAATTACCATGATTTCATCTTATTTATATACACACCTTAATTTGAAATGAATTGAAAGCTAATTTACTTTTTAATAAAAAAACCCGAATTTTCTTTTTGTGGAATTTCACTGCGAAGGAAACAACAAACTTATTTCAAGTGACAAAAATACTTAAAATCAAGGATAATTGGTTTTATGTAATAAATTGGGTAATATAGTTAGATGATACTTTTGCTTATAGCATGTATGCCACTTTAAACATTAAAGAACTAATCATTTTAACAATTGCCCATATTGTTTATTTATTCCTTTGATGTTGATCAGACCAAATATAATATGGTCCGATCAATATGTACTGGGCTAAATCACACATGGTTGATATGAGGGTGATGTTCTTTATCTTGGGCTTGGAGTTAATGTTGAGGATCAGTATGCTTTTGTCCTTAGCTGGCGCAATGAGTCCGAATGGAGGATACTTGCGAAAACACTCCGGTGCTTAAGTCAGTATTAGAGACAGGTGCATGTATGTTCTTAATGATAATAAATGGATGTACCTAGGTGTGTATTTCCTACTTTTATAGCGATTCTGATGTCGCCTTTGTAAGGCGGCATGACTTATGATTGGCCATATTTGGGCTGCAGGTCAGGTTAGGACATGTGTACCCTTATCTTCTTAATGTCAAGCTATCCCGATAGAGTTACGATGAGTTGGTGCTGTCATCTATTTATTAGTTTGAAGGCGCGGTGCGTTTTCCTTGGTTCTTAAGTTAGCTTCATTCTCTCTGGAGATTATGCCAAATGGCGGTTTCATGTGCGATGTAACCATCGCGCTGTGCTAGGCGCGCGATGGTAACCATCACGCTTAACTCTAGACCTTTTGTGAGTTTGGGCTTCTTTGTAAGTTCTGGGTCTCTAATGGTCCTATTATATTTTTTCCAAATCAGATATATTAAAAACTTTAATTATAAAGTGTGACTTCTACTTAATTTTATTTTTTTTTGGTAATTGGCACTACTTGAACTATACTCAAGTTCATGTTTAATTACAAATAAAATATTTTTTTATTATTGAATAATACATTTCTAAAGAAAAATGCCTCGTGATAGGATTTTGTTTATTTATTTTTTTAATGATTTATAAATCTTTTTAGAGAACAAAAAAAAGAAGAAAAATTTCATAGAAGTAGGAGGCTGATTAATTTCGCTTTCTAAAGTACACACAAAACTTGGCCTTGGACCCCAAGAAACGGAAGAGTAGTTAGTAGTTTGAATTATTCCAAGATTAGGTCACCTAAGAGGTGGGGAAAAAGTGCTAATGGAGATATTTCCCCGCCAGTTGTCTTTCATTTTCATTGTTAATTTTATTTCTTTTAAAGGTGATGTGAGATAAAAATGAAGGTGGAAATTTTATAAGAGCTTTGATTTGGTCATGCCACAGCAACAAGTTTCGTTTCCTGCAACAAAAAACGACAAGATAACTAATAATAAAGAATTGGAAAAGACACCGTTTTCGATAAAAAAATTTTGTCTGTTGTGTTGCATTACAAGAATCCTTTACCTGTAAAATTATTGTTATTTATCCCATTTTATAAAGTAGTTTTTAATTAACTTCATATTCCTATTTTTTGTACTTACCCTCTTAATATTTTGCTGATCCTAGTAGTTGTCATTCCCTCATTGCATTACTCAAACTGAAAGTGGATGACCAAGAACAACCAACCCCAATACCCAATTACCAATCAATGCTTTTAATTAGAAGTAAAAATAAACTTTTCCACCGTAATGTTGGCGGTTATAAGGTCAAGATCTTGGTCCGTTAACCATCGTATCATATGGTGGCATATGCCGTTCAACAAACGGCATTTTGTCATACTATTTTAATTTCTGATTGTAGAAAGAGCCATTTGAAAGACTGTTTTGTTTGCTTTCGATCACGGACTTTCAGATTCCGGTTGTCTATATCACAGGACGAATGGTTCCTGCCAATGCATCAAGAAAATGTCAGACAAGAGGGACAAAATTTCTTCCAACATTAATTTTCCGGGGGGTACATTTCCATGGTTCATTTAACGGAAATATTATTACCCTTACGTATAAGATATATTTTCTCATATTCTTTTACTTTGATTTTCGTAATTATCTTATGTTAAATAAGATTAATAAAATTCTTATTTTTTTAGTACAATAAAATCCTTCATTTAATTATTTAATAGCATAGAGAGATTGACAATTAAGCATGGGTAAGGAGACCCTTATATTATGTTGAGACCTAAGAAAGTGCAGACATATTTGATTTTACTTGCTCAAAAAGTAATGATTCGATTGGAATGAAGAAGTTCAAATTAGCCGAATCTCTAATAAAAGTGGCCTCTCAGGATTAATGTTGATATGAGATAATAGAGAAAGGTTATAGTTACAAATTTTTTTTTTATAATCTCTTATAATCATATCTTATCACTGTTGATTTCGTCAATCAACGGTTATCATTTATTGTGAATTAATAATTAATTAATGAGTTTAATTAACTAAAATGATAACCATTAATTAGTAAAAATTAACAATAATAAGATATAATTGTAAGAGTTTGTAAAAAAAAAAAAATCTTCTCCATGAATAAAGCATAAGAGAAAGAACGCACCGGATAAAAAAACAATGACTTTGGCCGCGGTTGGAAGTTCCGTGACTGATCAAAATTCCACGTCACTGCAATAAGTTTGTGACTGAAAGAGTTTATTTGTCATATCAAACGAAAGGAAGAAAAAGATAACAAGTACATTTGAACCTAATATAACAAGTACATTTGAACCTAATATATATATATATATATATATATATATATATATATATATATATATATATATATATATATATTTTTTTTTGGTACATTGAACCTAATATTTTCGGGGGAATAATGATTGGTGTACAATTAGGATAAACCCTATAAAGTTTGATTATATAAAGCATGAATAAATTGTAATAGTATCCAATATTTGATATGAAAATGTATAAGATAATATATTATATAAAATAAGAAAAAATATTTATTATTTTAAATAATATTATTTTGTATCATTTTAGATAAAATAACGTTATTTTGATGCATAGTTGGTATTTTTTACATTCTCACTCCTCAATTTTTTCTTTCATTTTAATTTTATAGAGGAAAAAAAGGTAAAATATCATCAAATATATACCAAAATGACGTCGTTTTATCTGAAATGATACATATTTTTGACAAAAATATCCTTTAATACATAATTTATATAATTCTTCCAAATATATCATACGATATTAATTTTTATAAAAATCTATTGATCAATATGTCCAAAAAATATATTAATTTTTATACAAATAAAAATATCCAATACTTTTTTAAAAAAACTTCATGACTACTATATATATTAAATTAAAAAATTGATAAACGTAATGTCAAACAATAATTTCTTAAATAATACCATTAAGATTTGATAGCAAGTATACTAAAACATAGCAAAATTAAAAATCACATCAATTTTGGCTTATCAAGGATTATCAAATTCTAACTAATAATATCAACTGTCACTACTAGAAAATGCTCTTTTTTCGACGGAAAAATTCCGTCGAAAATGATAAAAATTCCGTCGAAAATGACATTTTCGACGGAATTTTCGACGGAAAAGAAGCCGTCGAATAAGTCTTCGTAGGTAATAAATTTTTCGACGGAATTAGAGATTCCGTCGAAAAAATTCGACGGAAATTATTTCCGTCGATTTTTTTCGACGGAAATTATTTCCGTCGTTTTATTTCGACGGAATAATTTCCGTGGAAAATTTCGACGGAAAAATAAGTCCGTCGAAATTTTTCGACGGAAAATGAATGACATTCCGTCGAAAAATCTTGTGTTAATTTTCGACGGAAAATAAATTCTGTCGAAAATTTTCGACGGAAAATGAATGTAATTCCGTCGAAAAATCTTTTAATATTTTTCGACGGAAAATAAATTCTGTCGAAATTTTTCGACGGAAAATAAATGAAATTCCGTCGAAAAATCTTTTAATATTTTTCGACGGAAAATAAATTCCGTCGAAATTTTTCGACAGAAAATGAATGAAATTCCGTCGAAAAATCTTTTAATATTTTTCGACGGAAAATAAATTCCGTCGAAAATTTTCGACGGAAAATGAATGAAATTCCGTCGAAAAATCTTTTAATATTTTTCGACAGAAAATAAATTCTGTGGAAATTTTTCGACGGAAAATGAATCAAATTCCGTCGAAAAATCTTTTAATAATTTTCGACGGAAAACAAATTCCGTCGAAAATTTTCGACATAAATTCTTTGAATATTTTTATCTCTACAAAATTAATATCAATTTATGTTTCACACCTGATAAACAAATATATGAAAGTAACATATCATAATTATATGATTTTAATATAATTATGATATGTTAAAGATCCCTGTCATATACTAATCAAAATATACTTATATATATAAATATCCAACACATATACTAATCAATAGGGACATACATATACAAAAGTCCCTATCATATACTAATCAAAAGAGTACTATGTCTAAAAATATCCAAGACATATGCTAATCAAAAGGGACATACATATACAAAAGTCCCCTGTCATATACAAATCAAAAGAGTCCTATATGTATAAATGTCCAAGATATATACTAATGAAACAGGAACATACATATACAAAAGTCCCTGTCATATAATAATCAAAATAGTCTATGTGCAATAGTCCCGGTCATATACATCCAACAAAGATACAAAAGTCATGCTGGTGGATGACCTGCATGATCGTGGTCATCACCTACGTCCTGAGACGGGGGCTGAGTCTCGTCGTCATCCTCAGTATCCATTCGCTTCTGCATCATAACCATTAAACTATCCTGTTTGTCAACCATTTTCTGCTGCTGTGCAGCCTTCTCCTCTTGCTGTGCAACTGTACCCTGCAACTGTAGAATCAATGTGCGCATCCTGTCATTCTCCTGCTGCGACACTCCAAATGGTAACCTATTGCAGATTCGAGATTGCTTATATACTCCTCCTCGTGCACCTAAACCGTATACCCGTCCTTTACTGTTAACCCCACCAGCTGCCTGCAAGATTAAATCATTATCCGAGGCAATACTGCTAGCATCCACTCCTGGAGTGACTTGACTATCTCTCTCTTCCCTAAGTCTCGTAAAGTCATCCTAAAATTTACATAGAAAGTATTGATGTGTTAAATTCAGGTACACTAAAACTAATCAGCTTTCTGAAGTAAACATATGGTGTAAAAAAAATATTACTCACAGTTACTTACACTAGTTGTTCCTTTTCTCTTTTACATTAATTCTAGAATAACAAATCAAGTTTCTCCTGCATTGTCATCATAAATCAAAATCCTACTGAGTGTACTGTGTAGTTTACAAAATTTTCACAAGAACCTTTCTTCAGGTCACGGTGGCCACCCAACACATATTCTGAAGAATCTAATGTTTTCAATCTTTCATGCAAGGCATATGCAGCTTGTGAAAGACCTTTGGGAACACTTAACATTAAAAAGATGTTTACTTACCTTCAATCCTTGTGTAAGTGTGCGGTCCCCAGGTGCATGTGTCTTGAGCCATTGCTCTGCAATTACATCATTTCCAACAGCATCCTTGGCAACAGTACATATTTGCAGAAGATCCTGACCTGTAAATTTTTTCCCAGTCAGGTTAAAGATTTGGAAAGATCAAGAAATTAAGATTGAATTATTATAAACAGGCCCTAGGCAGGTACAAAGTTAATCATCAAACATTTGGAAGGAAAATGCAATATGCAATTGACATCATGGCAGATTCTTCCCTTTGTCTACTACTTCTCTATGTGTCCTGTTTTGGCACCTAATCATGTAAGGCTGAATGGTAGTTTTTTTAGTTTATATGACAAGTGAACCAAACGTCACTACTCTCCATTAAACCCCGACTAGCAAGGGTAGGGTGAAGACAATTCTTGTAACCAATTTCACCCTTACATATTTGCAAAGAGATGGTTTCCCATATTCGAACTGGTAACTTTTAGATTACAAAAGAGCATATTTACTACTGGTCGAGGCTCGCCCTCTTAATGTGAGAAGTAAACAAAGTAAAAAATGGAAAAGCTGTCTATAATCTAAATTAGTCTCGACGATAAATTTATAATTATTGATTAAAATATTTGTAAAATGAAAAAGAGTGAAGTGTCACTTTAACTGCTAATGTGATGGTAATCATTAATAAAAATTGCAGATTACTGAGTTCTTTTCATACGTGATAATAGACATGAGATTTCGAGATAAAATAAAATAACATTATCGAGTAATTTTTTAATTATTTCTGTTTATTTGAAAGAAAATAATTTATGTTACCTCAATTGAAAAAATAAAATCATTTAACTCTTTTTTTTTTATTTCCTT
This sequence comes from Gastrolobium villosum, assembly GCA_032173675.1. Lineage (NCBI taxonomy): Eukaryota > Viridiplantae > Streptophyta > Magnoliopsida > Fabales > Fabaceae > Gastrolobium > Gastrolobium villosum. The sequence goes on from JAVKPL010006749.1 coordinate 225,985, forward strand.
CCAAACTCCTCTGTAGAAAGATACCCGAGAGCTCGTTTTCGATGCTTTTGGAGCACATGCTCCTTTGCTAAAATAGAAAAAATAAAGGATTAGAGTGAAAATAACTAAAAGATGAAGATAATATAAAAATATTATCTTTTATCATATTTAATAAATAATTTATTGAGTATTCACTGATCCTGAAAATATTTTTGATACCCGAAAAATGTATTTCATATTTCATTTTCAGTTCATCAATAGGATAAGACATGAATGAAATCTCCATGACATACTTTTGCTAGTAAATATAGAAATTCATCGTCCCATAGGTTGTAAATAGATTGTAAATAGAAATAGGTTGTAAACAAAAATATGTTGTAAACAAAAATAGGTTGTAAACGAAAATAGATTGATTTCATAAAAATTAATTTCTTTTTTTTTTTAATTATTTTCGACGGAATTACCTTTCCGTGGAAAATCTTCGACGGAATCATTTTTCCGTCGAAGATTTCATAAAAATTAATTTGTTTTTGATTTTTATTTTTTGAATTGTTTTCGACGGAATTTACTTTCCGTGGAAAATCTTCGACGGAATCATTTTCCGTCGAAGATTTCATAAAAATTAATTTCTTTTTCATTTATTTTTTTGGAATTGTTTTCGACGGAATTACTTTTCCGTGGAAAATCTTCGACGGAATCATTTTTCCGTCGAAGATCTCATAAAAATTAATTTCTTTTTTATTTTTATTTTTTGAATTGTTTTCGACGGAATTCACTTTCCGTGGAAAATCTTCGACGGAATCATTTTTCCGTCGAAGATTTCATAAAAATTAATTTCTTTTTGTTTTTTATTTTTTGAATTGTTTTCGACGGAATTCACTTTCCGTGGAAAATCTTCGACGGAATCATTTTCCGTCGAAGATTTCATAAAAATTAATTTCTTTTTCATTTATTTTTTTGGAATTATTTTCGACGGAATTACTTTTCCGTGGAAAATCTTCGACGGAATCATTTTTCCGTCGAAGATCTCATAAAAATTAATTTCTTTTTGATTTATTTTTTTGGAATTGTTTTCGACGGAATTCACTTTCCGTGGAAAATCTTCGACGGAATCATTTTCCGTCGAAGATTTCATAAAAATTAATTTCTTTTTCATTTATTTTTTTGGAATTATTTTCGACGGAAGTCCTTTTCCGTGGAAAATCTTCGACGGAACCATTTTTCCGTCGAAGATTTCATAAAAATTAATTTCTTTTTTATTTATTTTTTTGGAATTGTTTTCGACGGAATTCCCTTTCCGTGGAAAATCTTCGACGGAATCATTTTTCCGTCGAAGATCTCATAAAAATTAATTTCTTTTTGATTTATTTTTTTGGAATTGTTTTCGACGGAATTCACTTTCCGTGGAAAATCTTCGACATAATCATTTTCCGTCGAAGATTTCATAAAAATTAATTTCTTTTTCATTTATTTTTTTGGAATTATTTTCGACGGAAATCCTTTTCCGTGGAAAATCTTCGACGGAACCATTTTTCCGTCGAAGATTTCATAAAAATTAATTTCTTTTTCATTTATTTTTTTCGAATTGTTTTCGACGGAATTCCTTTTCCGTGGAAAATCTTCGACGGAATCATTTTCCGTCGAAGATTTCATAAAAATTTTATTTTTTTTTTATTTATTTTTTGGAATTATTTTCGACGGAAATCCTTTTCCGTGGAAAATCTTCGACGGAACCATTTTTCCGTCGAAGATTTCATAAAAATTAATTTCTTTTTGATTTATTTTTTTGGAATTATTTTCGACGGAATTACTTTCCGTGGAAAATCTTCGACGGAATCATTTTCCGTCGAAGATTTCATAAAAATTAATTTATTTTTCATTTATTTTTTTCGAATTGTTTTCGACGGAATTCCTTTTCCGTGGAAAATCTTCGACGGAATCATTTTCCGTCGAAGATTTCATAAAAATTTTATTTCTTTTTGATTTATTTTTTGGAATTATTTTCGACGGAAATCCTTTTCCGTGGAAAATCTTCGACGGAACCATTTTTCCGTCGAAGATTTCATAAAAATTAATTTCTTTTTGATTTATTTTTTTGGAATTATTTTCGACGGAATTACTTTCCGTGGAAAATCTTCGACGGAATCATTTTCCGTCGAAGATTTCATAAAAATTAATTTATTTTTCATTTATTTTTTTGGAATTGTTTTCGACGGAATTCCTTTTCCGTGGAAAATCTTCGACGGAATCATTTTCCGTCGAAGATTTCATAAATATTAATTTATTTTTGATTTATTTTTTTGGAATTGTTTTCGACGGAATTCCTTTTCCGTGGAAAATCTTCGACGGAATCATTTTCCGTCGAAGATTTCATAAAAATTAATTTCTTTTTTTTATTTATTTTGGAATTGTTTTCGACGGAATTCCTTTTCCGTGGAAAATCTTCGACGGAATCATTTTTCCGTCGAAGATTTCATAAAAATTAATTTCTTTTTGATTTATTTTTTTGAATTGTTTTCGACGGAATAATTTTTCTGTGGAAAATCTTTGACGGAATTCCTTTTCCGTGGAAAATCTTCGACGGAAACAGAATTCCGTTGAAATATCGTAAAATTAATTTCATTTTGATTTATTGTTTTCAAATTATTTTCGACGCAATTCTTTTTCCGTAGAAAATTTTCGACGGAATCATATTTCCGTCGAATATTTTTTACGGAACTTAATTTCCGTCAAAAATTATCGACGGAATACATTTTCCGTTGAAATTTCTGTCTTTAATTTGGACGGAAAATTTTCCGTTGAAAATTTCCGTCGAAAATAACCTCTTTTCTAGTAGTGTGTAGTCTATTACATATTTATTTCTAATGTCAAAATTTCATCACCACCTTTTCTTATTTGAGCTAGTAATGGTGTTAGACGCATAATAATCTCTGATCCAAATTCATTAAAAAAAAGTGTTCATTTTGACTCTTGGATCAATTATTTATGAGGCATCAAGTTATTCGTATAGATTAGAGCAGACTGGCATCAGTTAAGGATCCAATAAAACAAATGAAACAATTTTAAAAACTTTGTAGCTAGATCCAGGTTTATATACAAAAAGTACTAGAAAAAGAAGATGCATAACATGTTGAAGTACACAGTTTATACTCACAAGTTAACACTTTGATAACAAAGATATGCTATTGTCCTCCCTATTATCTTGAAGATTAATTTTTTCCTGATATATATGTAATAGGAGAGATGCTTCATTCTTCATGAAACATTTCACAAACTTCTGCAGGAACATCTTCTCAGAAATTATAAATGGTGTAAATAAGCTGGTATTATTGTCTATCAAACCTTTTGCCAGTAGATACTGGACGACAAAAGCTCTTTGAATGATCCTTTTCTCCAAACTATGTCCAAGAATATGTTGCGTATGGTTTGTACTTCGCATACAAATGACGACTCTTGTTGTAGGGTCGGCCGAAAGCCAATTGCCTATAGAGACCTATTGCTCCTCTGACTTATTATAATTTTTTTTTCTTAATAGTTTTTGCTTGGTCTCATAAATAATTGTTGTAAGAGTTTCTAAATCCTATTTATATTCCCGTTATAAACTGAGTGACTTGTAATGAGTGTCAGCGAGAAGAATATAATACAGATAAGCTGGACATACATATTCTAAACTAGGATAAAATACTATGTCAATTCTCTTCCCTTTCCCTTCCAATAGAATATTTAATCTTTTGACATCCCAACCCAACTCGTTCACCCAAAAACTCATCACAACATTAATTTTATCACGAGATACTAACACACAATTAGGATGTCTCCTAAATGCTTCAAGAATATTTTCATCGGGGAGAATATACTTACCACAAAAAAAGTTTATCACCTTTACAACCAACCTAATCACCATTAATTTCTGTCAATCTATCGGTTATAATTTATTGGAAATTAATAAATGCGACCCAATAATTTTTAATAAATTATAACTGTTAGATTAATGGAAATCAACGGTGATTAAATTAATTATAAAGATTGTAAACTTTTTCGTCGGTAAGTAATTCTTCCTCTTTCATCATACCAACCCCACTTCTTAAAGACATAAACTTTCTCATCCCACGGGATTCTCTGACAGTATGTTTGGCAAGTAACGCAATACTAAAAGATGACTTTGAAGGGTTAAACCCCAACTCCTTTTTACTTCCTGCACCTGCTTTAGCAATTGAGGTGATGAGAATATACTAGGCCATTTACGAAGCAATATGGCAATGTTTGAATCAGAAACTCCACAATCAACCAACAATTTGACATTAGGTCTCATCTGACTACTACTAAAGGAAAGCGTGTTGCGGATTATACAAGTCAAGGTCTCCTTATCATATTGCAATAATTTACACATCAATTCATATGTAGGGACTATATGATTCTCATGGCTTTGACGGAGAAGTCTCGGTGTCTTGCTCATTAATTATGAAAACAATGTAAGAGGAAGAAGCACCTTTGGAGAGTAAAATTTGAAACTTTGGCACAACCCGTTTGCTGGGGTTGCAAGAAAGCAACCATTCCCTTGTAATGGTATGATCCTAGTTTTTGAACAAGTCGAGGACTGAATCGAAATAAGCTTCCTTGGAAGCTTCGAGAGTAGAATCAGATGAGAAGACACGATTCTTTATGATGTATGAAGAAGAAGAAGCAGCAGCATTTGTGCATACAGAAGGAAAACGTACATTGGAGAAGAAAGGAAGAGGAGGAAGAAGAAAAAGGGGTGAAGAGTTATGACCGACAAGATAATCCATACATAGGGATTAACTTAATATATCAATTCCTTATCGCCCTTAATCTCATTCCTAGATTTGATTAAATAATATATTTTATAAAAAAATATTACTTTAATATATTAAGAAATTTTGCTAAGTTTATACTATATAATTGTTGTATCAAATAAATAAAAATATCATAACTTATTTTTTTAAATATCATTTGATTATTTTTTCATGGTTTAAAATCCTGATTGAATACTATCATTTCGTCAAATTTTAAAACAATTTTTTAAATTTGTCGAATTTTAAAACAGTTTTTTAAAATTTTAATCGAATACCGCATAATTTTTTAAGAGCCTTTAAAAAACTAATTGAATATCAATGGTGGTCCATTTATGACACTTTGCACTAAATAATTAATAATGTAGTGGCACTTACTATAGTCATGTAAATGGAAAAATTTATTATGGTCCGGGACCTTGTGGTCCTTCCAATAAAAATTCGATACCTGTATTAAATATTTTTTTTCTCTCCAACTTTTTATTTCTTTCTCTCTCTTCCAGCCCACCCCATCAAAAGTGCTCTCGGAGCACTACATTCCTGCTCCATGTAAATTATTGGGAAAAAAGAGCCCAAAGTAATCTAGTTTTTATACGTTTCCATAGGAATTTGGAATCCTCTTTTCTTTTTCTTTTTTGTTGAACAGAAACATCTTTAAAATTGCTCATGTAAACTTGATTAATAACAGGTTTTAAGATAATTAATGCATAATATGAAATTCTAGTCTTTTGATTATGTGGTTCAAAATTATATTTTAGTTATTTTATTCTTTTAAATAAAAATTAAATTTTAATAGGAAATAATAGGATAGAGTTAAACATTAATTATGTCTCAAGCTTGAATAATTGTTGTACTGGAATCTATTTTTAAATATTTTCTTGTTAAAAAAATATAAAATGATGATATCAAAAATCTTAATGGATTAGTGATAATAAAAGAAAATAATAGTAAAATAAATAGTTATAAAATTATAATCATCAATTCAACTTTATATAATTGCAATATTGCATAGTTGTCAACTTTTCATATCACTTTTTTTTTTTTAATTGAGGATCCATTTCCACAGTACATAGATAATGGTGAAATAACAGGGGCTCGTTGAATTCTCTACCAATTCAATTAATACTGCAATCTTTAGTAGCTATGAGTAATTACTCAAGCAATTGAAAGGATAGATTACTCAACTACTTCGTTAACAGAGTTTTGGTAGCAAGAATAGTTACTCCAGCAAGTGAATTCTCACACGAGTTAAACCTTGATCTCTGAAAACAAGTTTCGACATCATGGGAGATCAAAGCCAGAAAAAACCCAGAATCCTCTGCCTCCACGGATTCAGGACAAGTGGTGAAATCCTCAAGCGATTAGTCTTACGTTGGCCAGAAACTGTACTACAAAAGCTGGACCTCGTCTTCCTCGACGGGCAATTTTCAGCACAGGGAAAATCAGATGTTGAAGGCATTTATGATCCTCCTTACTATGAATGGTTCCAAGCTAATGAGGTTATAGAGACAGTGAATCTTAATCCCCACCTGCAATCTGACTAAAGTCATCGTGCTAATATTTATCTATACTTTGTACAGGATTTCACAGAGTATACGAACTTCGAAGAATGTTTAGCATACATTGAAGATTACATGGTAAAAAATGGTCCTTTTGATGGTTTACTTGGATTCTCTCAGGTGCGGTTGCTTTGCTTCTGAACTTTTTGCAGCTTCTTTTCTTTCATTTTTTGATTAATTATGAATGTCACAGGGAGCAATTTTAGCAGCTGCATTACCAGGAATGCAAGCACAGGTACCGAGAAAGAAACCTATTTTATTTACTATTAGCTTTTAGTGTTTTTATATCATTAAGTTCGAATAAATCTTTGGTACTACTGTTGTAACAAGACTTAGTGCATCTCATCGATGAGAGCAGTTTGACAGGAAAAAAATTAGTTGACATGTAATTTTTTCATTGGTGGGATGTACTGAATCTTTGGTACAGCAGTAGTACCAAAGATTTATTCATTAAGTTCACCCTTTTCACCCCTATTTATTGCAAAATGATCTTTTGCTAGAAGAATGAGAATTTAGTTGGCAATGAGGTGTAGTTTAATTGCATACGATTTGATTAAAGTATGTGGTGACTTTAGGGCGTAGCACTTGGGAAAGTAAACAAGATCAAGTTCCTGATTGTGATATCAGGAGCCAAGTTTGGTGAAAAGAAGTTTGGAATGCCTAAACTGGCATCCAATGCATTTTCAGAACCAATTGGTTGCCCTTCTCTTCATTTTATAGGTAGTTTCTAGAAACAACTCTCTTTTGATTCTTTGTTTCAGCAATTATACCTTTACTTTTGTCTTTAAAAGTTGCATTGCATCTTCTATTGTTATTGTAGTAATGAATTAATTAAACTTGGTCGTTATGTGGTGAAGGGGAGACGGATTTCATGAAGCCAGAGAGCATTGCTTTGCTAGAAGCATTTTTGGACCCTGTTGTGATTCATCACCCAAAAGGACATACAATCCCCAGACTTGGTTAGTAATAGTATCTTCTACTTTAATTATTAATTTTGTCCACTGTAACTAGGGGTTTTTCTGTTTACAAAATTAGTGAAATCTGAGATTTTGGCTGGATGACTTTTTGTTGCAGTTGATAAGAGTCTTGAAACTATGCTCAGTTTCATTGAGACAATTCAGATGATACCATCGAATAGTCACGGCAAGACCTGAATCTGTATGGAGACTTTTCTGTTGCCTCTCTATCATTCTTATGAAGCTATGAAACTTCATCGCATTCAATATATACAATAATAACTTTCCTCCTAATAAAATTGTATATGTGAAGGCAACATCGATCAAGATGCAAGAATACAATGTTAGTATGTCTCTTTCTTTCTTTATTTTCTTTTTGAAATTCTATATTGCAATGTACGAACTTTTGTCTTCTTATAAATTTTTTATGACATGAGAAAATGTATTGAAAAATGTTACAATTAATAATTTTTCTTAATCCTTTTTTTCTTTTTTACGAATTGCAAGAATGGAATGAATGATGACCTATTGTTCTACATGCTTACGAATTTCTTTAGACTAAATGAGAAAATAAACAAATGCAAGAGATGAATGATTTTCGTTTTTTAAAAAGTGGATGGTTTGTTTTTTAAAATGAAAGGTTTTTATGGAGTATTTCTTCCATGAGTTTATTATGGTGCAGCAATTCATCAGCTTTTGCAACCGCTTTTATAATAACCTTTTCATTCCCCTCAACCATGAATGACATTTCAACAGAAAGCTTTGTTGTGTCTATATTCCTCCTAAAAATGCTCAGATGTGAGAGCTTTGTTGTGTCTCTTTTGGATGGGCCGTTCTTCCTGCTCAGATTATGCATATTCCATAACATGAAGGTCATCTTTGAATTCCTCTACGTGCATTTTCATTCCTTTCTCTAAAGACTTGACTTGATTTTCCAGTTCCTTGATGCAGACCAAAGACGTTGAAAAGTCTTCTCCCTGCATCTTTATTTTTTCTTCTAATCTCTCTACTTGTGATTCAAGTTGTTGTATTGTAAGTAAAGAAGCTAAATGATAATTTTATAACACGATGTAATGTGCTTCGCCTTACTTTCATCTCAAAGAAATATCTACACTTTCCTTCTTAAGAAGCTCATATTCCAAAGAGAACTCTTTTATATGCTCAGCTTAATTCTTTTTATTGCTTATAATAATTGTCTGTTACACCATTCTAGTCTGCTAATTTTCTGCTCTAAGAGATCTAATTCTCCTGTATAATCATGCTCTTTAGTAGGCTTTTGGGATTTTATATTGATAGATGGATCCTATATTTCCTAATCCTTTTTGCTCTAGCATTGCCTCAAGGTCTGCCACAACTAAAGGTTGTTCAAAATTTGGTTTTGATTGGCACTCTGCTCTTTTTCATAAACAAGCTCTTCCTTTATTGCCTCTAACTAAAAACTGGTATCTTCATTCTCAGCAAGGTATCAAATGTTTTGGTCTCACTCTTGAAATTTAGCTGGGACTGCCTTCTTTTTCTATATACTTCCGAAGTGATTGTAACTTAAAGTATGACACTTGACACTTCAGAAAAGCAATTTCACTTTTGAACTTTCCAATGGCATATTATCTGAAGGATTTTGCAATCTTTCTCCTTGAAGATTATTTTCCAGGATGATTGTCCAGTCACATAAACTTCCATGATGGATGTTGAACCCATTTACCAGTCTATGTTTGACCTCTTATGCACTTGGGTTTATGTTGAATGACCTCAGCATTTCCTTTTGATGGCATTGAATTCTGTCTGATGCTTATAAGGATCCTCCCATGAAGCTACCCAATGACTGATGCCATTAGATGCATTTTGTTCATAATACTCGAATCTGGTCTTGGCTAGGTGCCCTTTCTATAAATTAATAACAAAAACGGTCGTCACTCAATTTTATAAAATGGGTTATTACTTTTCATAACTCATCCTCCGTAGAAGTTTCTGTTTACAAAAGTTTCAACGGTGTTAAATACAATTGCTTGCCATATAAACGTATTTTTTGAAAGATTACTTGATTATAATCTTCTTGATCTATGCTGCTATAGCTCCATTGGTGTTTCAAGTTTCCATCATTGTAAAGTCTCACAGCTCTATTATCTTTCCCATTTATGGAATTAAGATATAAGATTGTAAGCGTGCAGGAGAGAAGTAAAGTAAAAAGAAGCATGACGAAATTTGCAAATGTTAAAATTTTGGACAAAGAATAAGATGATAAAAAACTTACAGATTTCAAAGCATAAATTAGATGACAGTGCAAAAAATAAGGAAAGAGAATTACTGTTCAGTTCTAGGAATCAAGGAAGTAGTAACAAAACTTCTGATGGTGGTTTACTGTGGTTGTGGTTGTGGACTCATGATGATGAAATTTAATTTTGCAGGTCTTAATGCATTGATGTGTAGCTGGATTTGCGGTATATTTTGCTGTTGCATAGATTTATTCGGTGGTGCTTGGTGATGGCTCAGCATGTGTGAGATTGGAGGAGTACCATTTTGTAACTACTTTGCACATAATTTTTGATGTTTTGAAGGACTAATTTTGTAGTTAACAATTTTATTATATAACCTGTTAAACAAGTAATCAACCGGATACATTTTTTTACAAGATTGACGACTACATACACATAGAGCACTGATGATTTTGGAATCACAAAATGATAAACAGGCCCAATCACCACATCCATCCAAAAGCCCAAAACAGAAAAGTCTCCGACACTGGAGCCTGACCGAAAACCCGATCCAAAAAAATTCAGGACTGGCCCGAACAGAGATGCGTTTTTAGTTGTCAAGATTAATTTCTGAGTTTTTTATTTTTGGGAATTATTTTTATTTTCTTGGACATTAACCTTAAATGCTATTTTCTGTTGTTGTATAACTTCTCAAACGTTTCCTTGGTGTATATCATCGTCACAACTTGTGGCTCTTCTGCCTCTATTGTTTTCTTCACTGTTCCCTCCCATCATTCTTGATGACATTAAATCTTCTAAACAACATAATTGGCCTATTTCGCATTGTGTTAAGTGAAAATGAACTCTAGTTTTGCCGAAGCTGCTGTGGGAAGAACGAACCTCTCTCATGGTCTCATCTTATCTTGGCTGCGCTAAAAATATGTACACAAGCTGTTTAAAATAGTTCACGTGAAATTTTACATAATGACAAAAAAAGTATCAAAGAGTGTGTCCCTAGCAATTTTTTAATTTAATATGTTAACTCTACTCAATAATAATATGAAAGATGTTTCTGCTACTTCAAAAATGCCTTGATTAGTTAATAAGGAGTTGCTTCAACTGGTGCAATTAAATTTTATATGCTTAATTCCTACATAAGCATTTGTGATAAAAAATAATTAAATCATTAAAAAAGTTTTACCCGACAACTTATGTTTCTGAGTTGAATTGATTTTTTACATGGTATCAAAGCTTCAATAAAACAAAAGGTAAAATAAAAATTGGGTCTTTGCAATTACAATTCAAGCCCAAGAGGCTCTTACGTGAGGGGATGTATTAGAGAATAATATAAACCATTAAAAAAGGTCATCACCCAACAACTTGGGGTCTAATTGATTGCGTTCTATTTTTTTGCTCTTAATGCATGTTTGGATCCTCTTATATTTAGCTTCTCTTCTCCCAAAATAAAAATTGGGTCTTTGCAATTACGACTCAAGCCCAAGAGGCTCTTACGTGAGGGGATGCGTTAGAGAATAATATAAATCATTAAAAAAAGGTCATCACCCAACAACTTGGGGTCTAATTGATTGTGTTCTATTTTTTTTGCTCTTAATGCATGTTTGGATCCTCTTATATTTAGCTTCTCTTCTCCTTATAAATAGAAGCTGGAGCAAACAGGTATTGAGAAAAGCTCTTATAACAAAAATCTCGTCTTCTTTTTCTTAACGAAGAAAAAAGTCAAAGCTCATAAGAGGGGATTTTTTTTAAACTCTTATCAGTTTTTCTTAAATTGTATGTTTTTCTTAAAAAAAGAGCCATAGAGATATAGAGAAAGGATGCTTTTCTTGAAATGTGTACATTTAAGCTAAATCTTTTATGTAATCACCAAACAATTTTTTAGCTTTTCTTAAGCTCTTTTTTTAGCTTTAACTTAAAAATAGTTTCTAGCTTAAAAAAGAGAGAATCCAAACCAGTGTTTTAAAATCACGCCCCACCCCGGGGTCGACCCCGCCAGGTCACTGACCCCCTCTTTATGAGGGTTCGGGTTAGTAGTTAGACCTTACTTGCACGTTGACCCTTCTAACCCCCAAAATCTCCCGGTTGAACTAGTAACTCGTTGCTACCTAGATTTAAAACTAGATATGAAATCTAAACTGTTCTTCTTCTTCTCTTCCGTTCTTCTCTCCCAGACCCAGACCCAGTCTCTGTGATCTCCTCTACCGTGCTGTTTGTTCTCTCTCCACCGTTAATTTGTCGTGTCATCGTCTTTCCTCCACTATTCTCTATTGGGTAAGAGATCTCCTTTCACATACTGTTATAGGTGCATGAGAAGGACAAGAAGGGCCTAAGTTTGATGATATAACTTTTTATTATCTCCATTGGAATATGTGTTTTATACTTCGAATAGTTTGATACTTTGATTAGCTTGTGAATATTGAGTTGTGCATGTAATTAATTGAATTGTGTTAAGTATATTTTGAATCTTTAATGATTGGTGCTTTGTTTTTTTTTTTTTGAATTTTTCATATAGGATATATATTATACTTTTTTAATGTATAAAATCAGGTCAGCTAAGTGACCCCGAGACCCTCCCAGTTGAACTCGTGATCCTGTGACTTCTGGCCTGACCTCGACTGAGTCAATGGTGCCAGATTTTTAAACACTGATCCAAACAAGCTTTTAAAATAGTTTAGTAGAATAGTTATGGAAATAAGTATTTTCTATGTTTTTTTTATTTTGATAGTTAAAAATCAAAACACAAAACATAATTAACTCAGACATGTTCTCTAAATTTGATTTTAAAAACAAAATAACAGTTATAATTTTTAAAACTTTTTACAAAACAGGCATTATCAAAGGAGTTTTTTTATTTTGAAAACTAAAAAATTATTTTTAGAAACAATATTCAAGCAGGGCCTTAAATTAATTCTTTATAATTTGTAATATGCCTAAGCATTAGAATGGGCTAAACTTGCTTTTCCTCAAACTTTTTCTTCTATTGAAAAATTAAAAAATATGTCTTGATTAAGTTCTTCATATCCATGTTAACATTAAGAAATTAGAAGAAAAAAAATCTCACGTGAATATATATATGGTTTTATTAATCTCATGTTAAAGGAGATAAGTTATCTCATGTCATAGAGACAAACTTGTGGGTCCGACATCTGAAAAATAAAAATAAAAGAAAAAGGTGGCACAGTTATCGAATGGTGTGTAGGAGATAATTTTGTCATTTGTGACATGAGAATAGTATTTTCCATATATATATATATATATATATATATATATATATATATATATATATATATATATATATATATATATATATATATATATATATATTTCGAGAATAAAGATTATGGCAAATTTTTTGGTTAAAATTTAATTTTAATCAGTATAAAAAAAGTTTTATAATATTATTCGATAATGTATTACAATATTATTTCGAAAGTTTGAAATCCCTTAAATTATATAAACAAATTATTAAATAATGTGACAATGCATCAATAAATGATAATATAACAAAAATCTTCTCAACTCTTGTTATTAATTACCATTTATCAAATCAACTAATTGGTACCCGCAAGTTTCACTTCTCAACTGTGAATTTATCACCCATCAAGTGATTTTTGTTATCCAATCAGCGGATGCCAAAATCTTCATTCCACAAGTCATGTTTTGACAATCTGACCCATAATCATCTTTATTATTAAATTTTCTCAGTCTCAATGATTTTATACATTGAAAATAATTGCTGATAAGTCAACAAGAGGCGTGGGGAAAAAAAACAAGAGGTTGGACTTCATTTTTCTAATGAACGAGTCTTTTCCCCCCTCTTTGTTACCGTGACTAGATTCTTTATCCAAAGACCTCAACAGAATTGAGTGAAAGCCCATGTCCTCTAAGCTATCTTCTTCTGACAGGTGGATGACCCCAAAGTAAAACATACATTTCTTAATTGAATTTTATAAGAGTTATGTCGTAAAAAGAGTGATTGTATAATGTTATAGAGATTCGTTTTGCGTGCCTTAATTTTTATTTATTTTTTTATTTTAAAAAATGTGGGCCCCACAAAATATTATGTGTATATGAAATTTTGTTATATCATGTTAAAGAACAAAACTAAAACCCTTCTTAATTTTCAATAACTTGCAATTATTACATGAACTTCAGTAAACTTAATTCAAGAACATTGAAAGTGCTCTTGTGGATCTAACGTGTCGGTGCACCATGCACGGTTAACTACTTATTTTTATATAATTAGTTCAAAATGTCAAAAAGATGTTTAATTAAGAGGGAGACATTCACTAAAAAGAATCCCTAAAATTTTCTTAGTGGGTCAATGCTAATCATTACATAGTTCTACTAATCCAATTCTTTTTTCATTTATGTCCCCTCCTACAAGCTTGAGCGAAGCTTCTTAGTTCAATTTTTTTTTACTTAAATGAATAATGTCGGTGCCTTATGACAAAGCGATCATTTTCTAGTCTTTTTAAGTCTTTCTTAGAGTGTGGAAAAACCACATCTAGGCCGGTGTTTAGGGCCTGGCAGTGCCACTAAATATAACTTAATAGCAATTTATGAATTCTGCAAGTTGGGGCATATTTGGGTCATGGCCTATAGCTGAGGTGGACCAACATCTACTATATAAGGCCTTTGATTAATTGACAGGCCCGCAATGTATGCTTTGTAATGGTTTTAATTCAACACTCCTCTCTGACACTACAGAAGGTGGGGGCAGGAGCATCCCATTGTGCTCTATTTTGGCATCTAAGTTATTGTTTCTGCACTAATAATCTTTAATTGCTATGATTATTGAGAATGTAATGTCTTAATCAATGAATCCAGTTAACTGTGGATAAAGCAGGTTTATATGACCCACTTATATTTTCATTTGCACGCGGGAATGTCATTTGTGAAGATTACACTTTACAGTTCCATCTTTAGGCGAAATTAAAGCTGCAAGCGAAAAGTGAAACCAAAGCAAAGCAATTATTTTAGGGAAACATGAAATGGTAATTATGGGTGTAAATAGGCTGTGCTGCATTGGCTTTGCTTTAAAGATGTCAGGTTTGTATAAAATATTTGAGGTCTGATCTGATCGGTTAGTCTTGTATAAACCTAAATTATAAATTTAATTTGATCTATATTTAAAAATAAATGCATTGGTAACTAAAAAAATAATTAAAATAATATTAGTTTAGTATTTAAAATTATTAAAATAATAATTTATTTATTTTACTTAAAATAAATAATATAATATATGCCGATTTATAGGTCTGTCATGTAAAAGAAAGTGTATTATCTGTTTTTAAATAAGTTTTTTTTTTTTAGACTTGAGTATGTTCTACCTGACTATATGTAATATATCGAGTCTCATATGTTATAAGTTGAGTCATAAGCCTTTGTTAAGTCGGCAGGCCTATTTACATAGCTAATTAGTAACCATTTAAGCTTATGCTCAACTGGCCCGACACCAAAATTCATTGAAAATTGATCTCCTGCTCTTAGTTACTATTGAATCGGTAGATTAAAGGTCAATTCATGAGCAGAAAAACTCAATTTTTTATATATATATTTTATACGTTTCTTAAAATGGGTCTATGAATGTTTACCTTTTCAAGATGTTGCTTTAAATTGGGTTTTAAGTTATAATGTGTCATTAAATAATTAGCCTCGAGGATTTTCGGTGTTGGAAAATTTATTTTACCGTCTAACATCGTTTCCACTTTTGTGGCCCATTTTCGTTTTATGATCTTCACAGGTTTAACTCTAATTCATACTTTATAAACTGTAAAATTACTACTAAATTATAGCTACCAAAAAGAAAAAGAAAAAACTATATATTCTCTTTATATCATATCATCTCCCTGCTCTTCCTTTTTCGGTTATTTTATTAGTTTTCCAAGTTGTAGTAGATGTAGTAAGGGAATAAACGAGCATCGATCTTTACGATCTGTGTCTACTATCTCTTTTTATGTGGAACAGTGTCGTAGTGATTTTATCGTACCACAACAGTGGTCACAACCATTTAAACCAGTTTATCATGGAATTGTCATATTCCAAAGGTATGCAATTCCACTATTGCATTAAATCATTGCTCATCTTCTCAAAGTTCTCTCGTTAAATGATTCGGTAGTTTGCTTCCCTATCAATCTAATAAAGTGTAAGTGAATGTCGGTGCGCTCTATATAGATGGACCTTAACTTTGTAGGCCATTATTGGTCTTATGTTTTAGCCTCAGATTTGTCTAAACTTGCTATCATTTCTGGGTCCCTTGCAATATATGCATATATTAAGAGCACTTTTGAGGGTAACCTAGTATTCGTTCTTAATGCCCCATAATTCTTCATTGCATTTGGTGACGGTAGGTAGTAGCCCGGGATTGATGTGCAAGCTTTTATTATTATTATTATTATTATTAGGGAAATCATACTCTTACGTTGCATAAGATGAATCTCTCATGTCACTTTTCCTTCGAAAAATGTGTCTCTCTTTATTATTATTATTATTACATTTAACATGAGAATTGCAATCTTCCTACACACCCTTCGATTTCCGTGCTGATGTGAGTCCTACACATAATTTTTTCTAACATATGGGTCCCACATGCTTTTTATCTCTACAACATGAGATTTCAATTCTCATGTTATATGAGAATTATAAAACCCTTATTATTATTATTATTATTAGGGAAATCATACTCTTATGTTGCATAAGATGGATCTCTCATGTCACTCTTCATTCGAAAAATGTGCCTCTCTTTATTTATTTATTTATTTTTTTAAGTTGGTGGGATCCACTTTATTTGTCTCTTAACATGAGACAACTTCTCTCATACTGCATGAGAGAAGTAATTCCCTTATTATTATTATTATTACATTTTTTATTATTTTGCATGTTATTCGTATCGTGTTATGTCAACCCGCAAAAAATTCATATTACATTCATGCTGAAGATTTTGTCACGAAAAAAAATGTATTGTGTTTATGTTTATATATTCGTATTGTATCAAATTCGTGTCATGTCAACCCATTTTGACACTAGTATTATGTGTCCATTGTCAAAATAATTCCTTTTTACTCATCTTCCCATTTGATTGATCAATGTATTCTCATTTTCAAAAACAAATTATCAATTATTTCTCTTTCTAAATTATATATTAATTTATATCTGTTTAATCAAAATTTAAACTACACTTACTCGAGAAAATGGAGTAAGTTATTAGTTTTGTGTAATAATATGTTCATCTTTGATCAAATAAAAAAAATTGATATATAATTTGGAAAATGGACATATTGATATATAATTTAGAAATGGGACAAAATAGTAAATTATTTTTAGAAGGGAAGCAAATGATCAATCAATAATACATTGGCAAAACTCTCTCTCAAGTGGTCAAGCGTTACCTTAAGATAGTATTAGTATAGGGATGAATAGAGTTTTGAAAATTAATAAAGAGAACACCCTTTTCTTATGAACTCATTAGCTTAAGCCTTGCTACTCCGATCCAGTTAATATTATTAATATCAATTATATATCCCCCACTCTTCACAATAGAGACAGAGCAATTAATATGTGCTGAAGAGACTTATAGACTGTTGAGGATTATATATGGATGCAAGTAAATATTATCCGTTAATTAATTAATCGTATCAATTTGTTCAAATTTAAGACTAACAATGACACAGCATGATTTGCTTAATATCTTTGATAAACACGTTGAGATGATCGAGGGGCTTTTTAGTTTGTTATAGAGATTATCTGTTCATCTTATAATGACCAAGTTTAGAAGGCATACATAGTCTGACTCAAAATCAACCAGGTAATCAAATTACTTTTCCATTTTTGCTTATTTTTATTTAGTAAGTTAACTCTAAATACGACACGTTTCATACTTGCATGTTTCAAGTAAATTAATCCAAAAAAATTAGAATGTAATCAGATCTATATATTGAACTTAAAACCCCAATAAACCATAAGGTATGGTTGATTTGGCAACTTGCGAGTTATCATGTAAGCAGCTTTAATTTTGCGATGTAGGTAAAGATGATGAAACGGGTCTACCTTGTATGATCCACCATGCGTTAACCAAAAATGGAGGAGGCGAGGTTGATCTGTTTTTATTTGGTGTGTTAAAAATATGTTAATCTATTTTTATTTGATGTGTTGTGAATATGAAGCAAATTTGTTTTATGATGAGTTGAAGAACCAACCCACCTAGAATTTAAAAATTGGGGGGGGGGGGGGGGGGGGGGGATAATGAATTGATGGGTTAATTCTTGAACAATTAAATAATAATAATAATAATAGGGAAAAGTATTTCTCTAGTGAGTCCAAAACGAGCCCAAAACGACTTCGTTTTGAGTTATAAGATTAAAAAATTATAATGATAAAGACTAATATAATCCTACAATAAATTATAATTACAAAAACACCTTGATTTCCGTCCTAAAACAACGTCGTTTTGTGTTCAATGGAGATAACTTATCTCCATTTGATTGTAGAAATGCTTTACCCATAATAATAATAATAAAAATAATAATAAGTATTATTACTAGGGAGAATAACTTCTTGTATACTTTTATGAGATTTGATTTTCTCATTGCATCAGAATTGAATTCTCATATTATGACTCAACTAGTAGTGGACCCCACATTTATTAAAAAGAGAAAAAGAAAAAAAAATTGCACGTAAATCGAAGAGTCACAATATTATAATTGAATTCTAATGTAATATGAGAAAATATTTTTCCTACTTTTATATATAGAAATGTCACCATTTCTCCTGTAACAAAGAGAAATGCAAAGCCATTATTATTATTATTATTATTATAATAGACAAACATCAAAATCATAACTCTTAACAAATGAATTGTAATTTTTTTTTCTAATTTAGTTGTATGAGAATGTTTATTGTTATATGTTTGCCAAAATATGATTGGGTGTACAATATGGGCAAAAGCAAAGACATCGATTAAAAAAGTGTATGTATTATGTCGTGGGAGGAAAAAAGAAAAAGGAAAGAAAGAAAACCTCCACCAAGCTTATTGCTAGCATTGACAAGGTAGACGTATCAAATAAAAAATGGAAAATTGCAAAACACATAGAAGGAAATGGAATCTAGGTAGATAAGCAAATATTTAAGATTTAAAGGACATGATGGTGTAATTGTCATAAATTTACACATGATGATGATGACGCAGTGAGGGATGGGTAAGGGTTTCGATTACACGCAAGAACTGGTGAATAGTCACTGAGGGGAATATCTTCCATTTACGTGCAAGCTGGATGCAAGTGGAGTAAGCATTTGACATTGTCAGCCCAAATATAGCACCATATTGTTTTCTTTATTAGAGTTTAGTCTTTTGCAAAAAGATCAAATTTCCTCTCTCAAAACTAAAGTAACAAATAAACTAGTACAATGAGAGGGCCACTCTTCCCTCTCCCCATACAAGTTCATTTTCGGTGCTCATGTGCATATATATGCTCCTTTGCTAAAATAGGAAAAATAAGGGATGGGAGTGAAAATAATTATAAAAGTAAGGATATCATGAGAAGCGAAAACAAATTTTGTATAAGAATTCAATTCTCATGTTGTTATCTTTCGATTTGCGTGAAAATAAATGTGGGATCCACGTCACGAAATGAGAATTCAATTTTTATGCAAGAGAAAAGTAACATATTTGATAGATGGGGTACGGAATACTAGTGGTCGTAGAGTACTGAAAATAAATTTCCCCCTACACCTACCTATACATATCCAATTTAATACACAACCTTGCCGTTCCATTACCCTTTCGATCTCTCACTCTCAAGCATTCTCTGCAACATTCACACAATATTTTACGTTTCATCTTCCATGTCCCCATTTGCTTGAAAATTAAAGCTCATTCTATTGGCATTGTCGTTTCCCATCTCTCTCACATTGTACTGCCAATTGTTAGTTGCTAGGTTTTTTTGTCTGAGGCTTGAGTTATTTTTCCAGTTCCTTCTAATTAGAGTTGTTAGAAGAATTTACATTCAATTATTGAATTTAAAATGTATATACATACGAAGAGATGCAAAACAAAAGTAATGATGAATGTGGTAGGTGATGGCAAAACGTTAAAAATATCATTACTCCCTTTCTTTCTGTGCATTATGTTGCAAACACACACACACACACTCGAGCCACATAAGAAAGTGGCCCTAATTATGGCTCTGTGATGACGAGATCAGATCAGAGTCATGTGCATGATGATGCTTAACTTCTCAGTGTTTTTCTAGTTTGCATACGGACATATAGGATACAAAACCCAATTTCGTGAAAATGATGCAGAGAGGAAAAGGAAAGAACAGGCACGTATATATAGATGTATGTGTGATCAGTCCATGACCGTGTGTTTGAGTAGTAACTAGTAAGCTCTCTAAAATGTAGAATCTGATCATTTTCAACTGCAGGATGGATATTCTTGCTACCAAAGTTTTTTACTACCAACTCACTACCTATTTAATCACCATCGGATCAACATTTTCTTTTTTTTCAAAAACATTTTAACATTTTCTTTCTTTGATCCAATGATGATTAGATAGGTAGTAAGTTATTAGTAGAAAATTTTGGTAGTAAAAATATCCTTCCTCTTTCAACTATGCATATAATAGTTGACGATGGATATTCTTACTACCAAAATTTTCTACTACCAACTTACTACCTATCTAATCACCACTGGATCAATATTTTCTCTTTTTTCAAATTTTTTTTAACATTCTCTCTATTTGATTCAATGGTGATTAAATAGACAGTAAGTTAGTAGTAGAAAATTTTGGTAATAAGAATATCCTCCCTCGTAATAGTTAAATAGGCATTAATTATGTTTATATATATATATCATATATAGGATAAAGATTTCTCACATGAGAAAAATATATTCATAAACACACAATAAATAAATATGTGAGTCACTCATTTTTTTTTCTCTTTTTTATTTTTAATGGAATCCACATATTTGTTATGTAAAGAGAAAATATCTTAGGCCATCATATATATGATATAAAAACATTATATTTATATCATAAATAAAAATATATTATATTTATAAATTTTTTGTTTAGAAATTCAACTATATGCTATAGATAATATATGGATTTAAAAATGTATTATGCATAATACATAATTGTTCAATTTATAAGAATTTATAAATATAAAATTCTGGGTAAATAAAACATAAACAGTAGAAACAGTCAAACAGCACAGGAAAAACAAACAAAGAAGAGTAATTTTGGTTGAACCGTTGAGGGATGAATGGACCTGATGGTGGTGCGAGAAGCAAGCTGGGAACTGGGGGCCACATTTTCCTCTGTATACGTATATGTATGTGTGTTTGTTTTATTCGTAGGAGAGACATTGTGTGTATGAGAGAGAAAAGCTGCAAAAAAATATAGAAATGCAAATCACGGTCGTCCCACTCTTTTTCTCGTCTTGTCACCATCCACTCCCCTTTTCCCGGCAATTCCCTCTCTCTCTCTCTCTCTCTCTCTCTCTCTCTCTCTCTCTCTGTTGTAACCTCAACGGAGAGAACTTTTCCCTCCCTCATTTCTGTCCCGTAATTTGTTTTGAGATTCTTCACTTGTTTCATTCCACATCCCCTTTAACACTACATATTTTGTGTGTCCATTTTTTTTAGAGATGTGAAGGGGTTTGGTAGCGTGATGGCATTGTTGGCGTGCAAGGAAGAGAATAGAGAGGGAATCCATTTCACGGTTTTATTGATGATCATGGTTGGTGACAGTACATATGAAAAGTTGCTTGTTTCTCCTTCTGCCTTCTTGTATATGCTGTTTCCCGCCAGCTGACACAATATCATAACATAAAGGAAAATAAATTTTTCAATTGAGAAATTGTTTAATATGTACGTATATATTACAGGTATTTCTCTAAAATTTAGGTATGTGTGCATGTGATAATTTCTTCTAGTTTTTCGTTACGATGAATATTTAATTTGTTGAGGAGGATATATATTGTAACAACTAAGTTGTGTTATTGTCGTGATATTATCAACCAATCTCACCGTTAGATCGATTATGTTGATCTAACGGTTATATTTATTTCTATCTTTGTATGATCATAATTTCTCAAATTTAATATTTTATATTTATTTTCACCTTTATATGATTATAATTTCTCATATTTAATGCTTTCATTTTAAATATAGAAAATCATTGTTATCAAAAATATATATATATATATATATATATATATATATATAGAGAATCATAATCGTACAAAGATGGAAATAAATATAATCGTTGGATCAACATAATCAATCTAACGGTGAGATTGATTAGTAATAATATGGTAATAACACAACTTGATTGTTATAATATCCTTATCTATTTGAAAAAAAAAAAAGTAAACAATAATTAACTTTCATATGTAATAAAAATCAAGTGTAATGGAATGTTATGAAAAAAAATAAAAAACACAGATAATGTAATCATAAGCATGGCTTAAAAGTCATAATAAAATATATGAATTTCAACGATATATAAAACGACAAATAGATTGAGTACTCTCTCTGCGTGCGTTTGTCAGAACGTCCCATCAGACGTCTATCCATCCGTTTTGGCTGTTTTTGGAGCATCACATGATGAACTCTATCTACCCGCTTGCCTGCAACATTTTTTGTTTTTATTTTACATTTCTTTTCTTGTTAATCTTAATTTAATTTCGCCAAAAAAATAAAAGCATGCTTTTACAGTTTCTTGCTTAATATCCTTACATACCTTCACTGTTAATCCAATTTTTTTACAAGTATCGTAATTTAAACGAGCGTTTCCTTAAATTTTCTCTAATCTTTATAAGTGAAACGTTAAAACCATGTGAATCTTTTTTGCGATAATCATCTATTTATTTTAGGAAAGATTTATTCCCTCAAATTACGGCTTATTTAGCCTTTTAGAGGTAGAACATTGTTTGGAAGTGCGGATAATTGATGATCAGTATAACATTCTTCTTAAGGATCGTGTTTCCCAAACATGGATTGGAAATGACACAATGCAGCTTCATTTTTTAATGTATAATTCACTTTGGATCATTTAAAAGGGTTAGGATGATTTCGCCTACTTGTGTAGTAATTATGTCAAAAGCCGAGTGCATTATTCTTTTTACTTATTTTGGATTAAGTTTATCGGTCTCAATGACGTGATTGAAGGTTCAAAGGCTTGACCATTTTAATTTATTCGTGATTATATGAAGCGACAATGGATGCAGTTAATGACATGAGCCCTTGAAGTGATAAAAGTTATCTTCTCAGACGTCCTTTTTGACTTCGTAATATCTCTCCCCCTAATGCGTCCAAAATACAGTATCTGGTTTATATATATTTACAGCGGTGGTACGTGAAGCAGTTAAATACATGATCATATGAAAGATTGTTGTATATAAAGCGACTATAAAAGTATTATTATCATACATATACATATATACACTAATATAGTGTATACATATACATATAGGATTTGAACAGGGTAGATATTGTAGAATTTAAATGACAACAACCACTATGTCATTAAAGTCTTTGTGATTGGATATTATTAATAATATATATATTACACACTTTTGTATAAATTTTAATCAGTATAGTTAGGATATGTATGTATCCGCTATTTAAAATTCGGATATCTATTATATTCTCTGTTATTTACCGTAAAATATATGATTATGATATATGAACAAAATTGGATACCTATATAAATGCGGGCACATTATTAATTCTATTCTCAAGCATTGATCCAAATTCAATAATATATATCCATTCGATCAAAAATGAATCAACAAAATTGTCATTTTTATAGCATCTAATTTTTTATTTTTACTAATCTATATAAATATAATTTTTTATATCTATTTGAATTGATTCATAATCAAATTTAAAAATCCATTTTTTTAAATGATGGTTACATAAGTGCTATACTTGCCCTAATATATGGGCTATATCAATTGGAATAATGAAAACTTAATTCATGGAACATTGACTAATTTGCCATGTTTTTGGCATATATATACCAAACTACCACACAAATAGTAAAATTTATCGCCACTTTTACCAAAAAAAAAAAAAATTTATCGCCACACATTGAAGTTTGCTACACTGGTAGCGGATTTGGTAGCCAATGAGTTTTTGACATGTGACACACTTTTGAAAGAAAAGCTAACTGCCACGTGTCCAAGTTCGCAGTAATTGGTAGTGAACTTGGTAACCAATGATTTTGTGACACATGGTAAACTTTCACAAGAAAAGCTGACTGGACTAAGTTCGCGACCAGGATAGAGAACTTGGTGCGCTGTGTGGCACAATCTTATTGCCCGATCAAAATTAATGTCACAATCAAAACAAATAAAAAATGAAGGAAAATGACTATTTAATTAATGCACCAATCATAATTAATGTAACAATCACCAATTAAAATTTTCAATAGTACATTAATTGTAATTGGTGGTTGATATATTAATTGTGATTAGTGATTGGTACATTAATTGTTGTGGTACCATTGTTACAAATTAAAAAAAAAAGTTGTGAGGGATAAAATATGCCAAATGAGATGTCATTGCGTAGATTTTGGAAATTTATGTGAAATAGAAAAAAAAATCATCTGATTTGAATATCCAAATCAAAAGTTATGATCTTCCGAAGTGATTGATCATTGTTACATTAATTGTGATTGATACAACCAAAAGTTAATCCCATTGGTACACAAATTGTGATTGGTGATTAGTACATTAATCAATAAATATTGTAATGAATAAAAGATTTTTTGTTTTGCTTGCTCAAATGTTCTATTTTTAATATAATTTGAATATATTATAATATGAACAAACTAAAAAAAAATACACATAATTTTTTGGCATATTGGCTCAAATTGGAGACCGATCCACCACCGTCAAAAGCCATAAAAAACTAAATTATCATCCACATACAAATTTCACTCCATGAATCATGTAATCTTTTTATATTTTTACAGCATGATTTCCGTATTTACAATACATATATATAAAAAGACACAAGTATGGGCTGAGATATTGCCCATAATTAGTGAATTATTTTCAAAATTAATGCACCAATTACAGTGGTCTGAAGCGGAATACGTCTTGCATAGAAACTTGATCAGTGGTCTGAAGCGGTCATACCCGCCTTTCAAACCATCGTTGTATACGTCTCTGCGGTCATTCCAGCGGTTGATTCGAACCGTCGTGGATTACCTCACGACGGTTGCATAACCGCCGCACTACGATTTTGGAGGCGGTTTGAACCGACGCAGAAAGACAATTTAACCGCCGCGAAATACACTTATTCTTGTAGTGATAGGGGTTTACGTTTCTGCAGCTGGTGTACGTGCAACAATCAAATATTTGTCATATATATATATATATATATATATATATATATATACATGAAAGCATTAAATGCGGCGAATCATAACCATACAAAGGATGAAAACATTAAATGTAAGAAATCATAACCATACAAAGGATGAAAACATTAAATGTAAGAAATCATAACCATACACCTGTCGTTGCTATACATAAAGCGGCTGCAGAAATGATTTTACCATATATATATATATATATATATATATATGTATAAGTTGGATCATTTGACACCTCATTTGAGAGCCAATAGATAAAAAAATTCAACGACTCTGATTTGTAAGCATGTGACACCATTGATTTTTTTGATCTAACGACTTTCAGATTAGGTGTCAAATGATCATACCTCATATATATATATACATATAGGGAATGATATATTTACAAATTTTTTATTTACAAACTACACTAAGTATAACCGGTCATACTTAGTGTAGTTTGTAAATAAATATTTGTAAACATATCATTCCTTATATATATATGGGATTGTCTACTCTCATGTTGTAGGAGAGAGCATATCTTATGCTAAGACACAAAATGATGGGACCCATCATTAAAAAAAACAATAACACAATTATCGAAGTGTCTATGACATAAGATAATAGTCTCCTACAACATGAGACTACTATTTCCCTATATATATATATATATATATATATGTGTGTGTGTGTGACTAAAGTTCTAATGTTGAAAGAGATAATTTATTATTTAGATTCATATAAGGGCTCTTTGACCGAAAGGGGGTCTTTAAACACTTAATATACCAATTTGGTATCCGGTTGGCATATTTTACCAGTGGGGGTCTACAAAACTCGTGCATGCGCGGGGGGAGGGGTTTTAGTCCTGCAACCCTTCCCCCACGAAACTTAGACATTTTTTTTTTCAGTTGAGTGTTGCGATACTCCTTGGGGAACTCACACGCATGTGCCAATTGGCACAATTCCATTACCGTAGACAGTCTCGTTACCGTATAACGTCAAAAGACCATAACTTTTGATTTGGGTATCCAAATTATATGATTTTATTTTTATAATAATATCTCAATTGACATATTCTATCTCTCAAAAACATAGTTGGAATTAGTAACAGTGGTACCACAATAGCGTTTAAATCCAGAAGCTTCCGAGTTCTTTCCAACCTAACACCATGATCTACATCACATGCCATCGATTGACATATTTTATCTTTGTGAATGATGTTATTTAATTCCTTTTCTTATTTTTCAACTATCCAACATTACAAATAATAACAGTGGTTTTCTCTCCATCAACGCGCACATGCAACAACGAATAACATTGTTTCTTCTTACGAAAACCCTAAAGTACTGATCTTGTTGCTGAAAAAATGGTTGGCTCAAAGGCTAAATGCTCTTGTGATTGTGGAACTATTGTTGTAAATTTGAACTATGTTTGTGAAAGATAAAACATGCCAAATAAGGTATCATTGCGCATATATCGAAAATTTATGTGTAAAAAAATTATTTGATTGGGATACCCAAGTCAAAAGTTATAGCCTTGTGAAGTTTTATGATAACGAGACTGTCTACGTGGCATTGACATGACATCAGTCTCGTCAGAATAATTGAAGGGACTAGTCACTTCAGTACCAGTGACAAGTTTAACTGCATTAGTTTGAAAAAAACTTATCCAATTAACTTTAACTTGTAATTCTTTTGCCCAATAGTCTTAGAAGAGTGTTTTTGTTGGTTAATGAGTATTGTTTAGTATTATGTATTTAAACATTCTTCTGATTGTGGTACCATTGTTACAAATTCGAACTATATTTGTAACAATATGTCAAATGAGCTGTCAAATGAGGTACCATTGGTATCACTTCAACGCTCTTAAAAATAAAATATGTCAAATGAGGTGTCATTGCGTAGATCTCAAAAAATTATGTGAAATAAAAAAATCATATGATTTGGATGCCCGAGTCAAAAATTATGATTTCCGAAATTTTACGCTAATAGGACTGCCTATTAGTATCAGGATTGTGCCACTTGACACGCATGTGTAAGTTGCCTAGGGGGGTCGCGACACTCACCTGGAAAAAAAAAATGTGAGTTCCGTATGGGAGGTGTTGCGGGACTCAAACCCGCTGGGACACCCTCGCAAAACTTGAATACCCCCATTCATAAAATATGTCAACCGGGTACCAAATTGGTACATTTAAAGGTCAAGGACCCCCTATTTGGTCAAAGAGCCCTCGTAGAAGTATGTGGGGTCATGTGAGTAGAAGAGAAAGAAAAAAAAGTAAGCCTCATATTTTTTCATGTATGTGTAGGAGATAAATTAGATAAATTTTATCTTTTATGACATAAAAAATATTAATTTTTATATATATAGAGAGGTAGTATCCTTTGACGCCGGTGTTAAATTTAAAATTTGACACCTCATCTGAGAGCCATTAGATCAAAAAAGATCAATGGTGTCACATGCTTACAAATCAGAATCGTTGATCTTTTTTGATCTAATGGCTCTCAGATGAGATGTCAAAGGATCATACTCATATATATATATATATATATATATATATATATATATATATATATATATATATATATATATATAATAATAATTAAAAATAGAATAAAAATGAAAGACATCGGTAAAAGATATAAGCGATAACCAAATAACATTGACACAATTGGTAAAAAGCTTGTTTTCGTTAAGCATAGATCTCAAGTTTGAATGCTGCAAATAAAAAAACATAGTTTTGGAAGAACCTATGTTTTGGAAGAACCATCTCCTTTATAACGTCCGACGCTACTCAAATCGAACTAATTCAAAGAATGAATGACTTGAGAAGACTCAAAAAAAAAAAATTATATAAACGACAATGCCATAAGAGTGATTGATGGCTATTTCATCCAACGGCAGGGGTCATAAACCGAACTAGTGTCAACCAGAGTAAGGAGTCATGGAGCCCCTTTCTGCATCAATTATTTGGGGCCGTTTCCAGATTTTGATGTGATTAGACCCATCATCTCCCATGTCCAAAACAATTTTCTTTTTCTTTTTTCTTATTCTCAGAATTAGAGAAATCGATAATTGTAAAGATACTACAAAACAAAAATAGTTTTGGATTTAAAAAAATAAAAAATTGGATAACTTATTAAAATAACTTGAGCCTAACTATTATTATATTTAAAGTTATTTTATATAATATAAAAACACAGAATTAGATTTATTAACATTTGTTGTCATTTGAATGCTTGGCCTAATTAATCGCAAGGGAAAAAATAAAAAATTCATTTACTTATGTTAAACAAAGATTAGAGTATGTCATGAGTTTTATTATTGGGTTCGTTTTTTCTGCGGTTAATGCAGATGAGTAATTCGCAGTAAGCCCAATACGACGTCATTTCAGGGAAGAAATCATTGTGTTTTTGTAATTTTAACGTATTTCAGGATTATAATAGTCTTTATATTTATAATTTTTTAAGATTTCAATACCAAAACTACGACGTTTTGGGAATAAATACAGATAACTTATACGTAGTAATTACAGAAACATTTTTTCCTTTATTATTTCACTAATATGTTTTTTTTTTTTTTTTTTTTGGTATAAAACTAATATGTTTTATAGATATGAAAGGATGTAAACTAAACTAGCTAAACGAGTAAAACGGAATTATACCCAAGTAGAATAAATTGACTTTTTTTTTATCGTACTGCCTGGTATGATCTGGTCTATGTTTATTATATTGGATTGAATACTTACTATTAGCTCAAAAGTCATATTTTTTAGTTATGAAATAATTGTTTTTTTACTTAAGCCAATCAGCAAGTCTAATGGTATGATTTGATTCTAATGTTATCTGGGTTTTTTCAAGATAGGATCGATGTTGGTCTATAATTAATAATCATCTTCCTAGTGTACTTACCTATTTTAATATGTGCTTTTTTAACAATCAAACTTGTGACGTTTGGTTTTACTACCACCTGTTGAATAAAATAGTATTTACGCAAACTATACATGCTTCTATTTTTTTTTGTGACTGAAGACGTTATGGTCTTATTTCACCGTCCAATTGAGTAATAAAGTCAAATGAACACTTCTACTACAAAAACAAAAGCTCAATGTAAAGATTATCATAACATCCTGCAATATAGACTAAAGTGTCACTGTTCATCAAATTTTTTTACCTAAATGCCACGCGAATAGTCTTATTTCCCAATTTGCCACGGGGCAAATTCACTATCCGATGTAGTGAACTCGATTTACTGACGTGTCGCGTTTCTAGTGGATATTAAGTTCGCTACACGGGGTAGCGACCTTCAAATTTTTTATTTTTTTTTACTTTGGTACTTGTTATCCACTAGAAACGTGACACATCAGCAAACCAAATTCGTTACACCGGATAACGAACTTGATCCCGTGAACACAGTGGCATTTGGTTAATGGTCGTCACATCCTAACAAAGAAAACTCATGAAGTGCTTCAGTTTAGTCATATTATATTCTTTTTTATTCTCGTACTCTCTAAACTCTTATATACTCTAGAGAGTTCTTAAAACAAATTGTGGCTTGTTCATAAAAAGCGTAGCATTATAAGCACTTAAAATTACTCTATTTCGAATGAGATATATAGAGGGAAATTTATATTGAATTCTTAATAATAATAATAATGTTACTGTACAACCCATTTTAAGGTTTAAGAACAAAAGTCTTGATTAGTGTCTTTGTAAGCAAAAGCTTGACACGAAGTGAAAAAAATATTAAGTGATTGATTGAGATTTCGTGTTGTAACTTGATCCCGACCTATTATACATGAGATAGAAATCTCAATTGTAACAAGGCCCAAAAAATCCAACTCACTCCTGCGACATAGCCTAAAAAACAGACCATCTCGCCAAAGAAGCATGAATCTCGCTAAGGTACTTGGCCACCAAGTCAACATAACTTGATCTGAATGGAGCCATCATTGGCGAGGTCAGCAGCTTAGGTAAGTTGGTTACCACCATGAACAAGTGAAAGGATGAGAGTTCCTGCTTGCCACCATGTCTACAATATCTACTATGAACATAGACTTGCCCACTAAGGAATAGCCTGAGAGATGACACCCCTCTCCCCAATCAACATAAACACCAACTCATGAAGGACGGTGATAAACACGACGCTCAAGCACTATAAACACAGAGGTCAGCGTCCAAGTATGATATCTCTCTTTGAATACTTGAATCTCCTTGAATATTAAACTGACTAGAGCATTGGAGTGCCTTTGCAGATACCCCCAGTAGATCTTCTACTGCCCAAATTTACTAAAGTGATGCCCAACCATCTCGTCTACAATTCTCTATCCCACCAAGCATCCAACATCCCAGCATCAACATCCTCTACCTTCAACTATTTGTGGTTAGGCATAGCTTAATTAGTGTTGAATTGATCATAGCTAAATTAAGATCAATCATTTATGTGATTTTGTTTATTCTCATCTCTATTATTCAAGGAAAAACTTTATTAAGGTTTGATTTAGAATAAAAAACATTCCTAATTTTTTATAATGTCTTTATGGTAGAAAACACTGACAATGATCATTTGTTAATATCATATTTTATCTATTCATGTCGGTTTTATCCTTGAGTGTCTAAAAGCTCAACACAAAGGTTGTTTACTGTGGTTCATCGCTTCTCTTTGTTCTTTCTTATTAGGGTTTCTATAATAAAAATATTGAAACTTCTGCATGATCAAAGATAGAGTATTTGATGTAATTATGGTAAAATTATCTTCCTTGATTTCTTCTACGTATGTCTCCATTAATTTCGATTTGTGTCCTGATGTAAAATATATCTATTTGCTATTTGCATTTTATATCTCCCTTGCTATTTGCTAAAATGCGTTATGACATTTCTATTAATATGTTTTATTTATCAATTAAGCCAACTTTCATTCACTTCTGTTATGTTAAAATTAATAAAATTGATAATTGTGACTTATAATTTTGAAAAAAAAAAGGAGAAACATGCATGCTTGGTATGTTTGAGGGTAGTTTGGGTGGCGTTTTCCAGATATTTGGAAAGACAATGGCTTCTTATTTTCCGTAACACTTTCTTTAGATTGCGATATGTCTCCTTTGCATTCATCTTCAGTTTCACACGCCAGTCGAGGGTGTGCTTTAGTTGGTAGAGAGATGCTGACCCAATAACGTCGTTTCCCTTTAAACTCCCGTCGTTTACTTCGAACATCTCAAAATGGAACGTCGTTTTTGCGTCCAAAATCCAGCGTCACTTTTAAATATTTTTTTTTTCCCATTCAACCTTCTCCGGCACCTCGGGCTAGCCCCTTGTTGTGAGGGTAGGTGCTCATTGTAACGGTAGGTGCACTAAGCTTTGCAACCGGGCTAGCCCCTCGTTGTGAGGGTAGGTGCACTAAGCTTCGCAACCGGAATAAGGACGAGACTAATCCCCAAACCAAAAATTTTTGGCTTATCATCCTCAAAGATTTTCCAAGAAACTATTTGAGTCAGAGTTTGATCCCTACACCGAGCAATCCCTTAAGAGCTCTACCAACTGAGGTATCCGAGTTAAAATTTTAATTTCAGTTCAATCTCCTTTTATATTTTTAGCATTTGTTGGCGAAGTGAATAAATGCATGTTGACGCAAAAAGCTCGTCACGCATGTCGGAGAAGACCGCACGTAGCAACAGCAGCCTTTAATGCCGACAATATACATATTATTTTCCTATGTAATAATTCCCATGTCCCTGTCTTCCTCCTCTACACTCTACACTCTCGTATTCTTGTATCTCCTACCACACATTCTCTTCCTTTTTTCACTCAGAAAAACACTCCTACAAGGCTACACCTATAACATTGACCATCTCCTGGCAATACGCACTCTACCCTTCCCAGCCCCACTCGATCCCTCCTATGTGGGAACAAACAAACAAACGAATTTTATCTAGTCCTTCTTATCTTACCCCACGCGCCACCACACGCGCATCCTTGTTTGGTCCCATCCAATGTCAGTTCATTTCTGGTACGGGAGTGCGTGCACTAATGGAACTGTTACAAATCGGTTGTCAATAGCAATGTTAAAACCGGTCTCGATCACTAGTTTAATCAGTGTGAATTACTGGTTGAATTATTTGACCATAATTATATATAATTTTATAATTTAATTAAAAAATTATATACAAATTTAAATTATAAAATTATAAACATACTTGAATATCTAAAATAAATATAATTTTTTTGAATATTTTAATATAAAAAATAATAAATTACACATTATTATCTAATAAAAAATACAAATAAAAATATAATGATTGATATGGGGCTTCAAATTTAGTAAATGTTTTTAACTATAAATCAAATCAAAACTTTTTGTATAGTACATAATTAATATAATATTAGTATTATAGGCAGATAACCTTAAGAAATGGTTTATGAACTAAAAAACCCAAGGAGAAGAGTGATCGGCCATTTATCAGACATAAAAATAATATTTATATATTTATATTACTTTTATTTTTAAATAAAAAATTATTATTTGTTTCTGGTTCGTTCTCGACTCACCCTCCTCCTGCTGCTACCAGGGCAGAGACTACTGTACTGAAAGTGAAAACTTTTCACGGTTAAATTTTAGTATTCACCTGTCGTGGGTGAAAAACTAAAATTACCGAGTGACCGGATATAGCCGGTGGAAGAGAGAGAGAGAGTTGTATACTATGTGCTGATTGCTGAGGCTTCAGAAAACAAAGAACCACAAAAGTATATGAATGAATGAGTAGGCTTTGGACAAAGAAAGCTCGAAGACAGAACAAATAGAGAGAGAGAGTGTGTAAGAGTGTGATAGTGAGAGGTTGTTCGTTTTCTTGTTTCTTCAGCTCAATTTATCGATACAAATAACATCATTATATACCCATCAGAATTTGGCGATTTTTTTCATCGCTCACGGAAGAAGAAATGGAATTCGAAGATCATGAAGAGGAGCAAGAGGAAGAGCTGTGTATGGCGGCAGCGAGTTACGACACGCTGTCCAACCCGTCCCGTGTGAAGATGCCAGGTGGCGCTGAAGCTATGATGGTGGCTCAGCCCTTGAGGAATAACAACGGCAAGGCAAGGTACAGGGAGTGCCTCAAGAACCACGCCGTCGGAATCGGTGGCCACGCCCTCGACGGCTGCGGAGAGTTCATGCCGGCGGGAACCGAAGGCACCCTCGAATCTCTCAAATGCGCCGCCTGCAACTGCCACCGCAATTTCCACCGCAAAGAGACAGAAACCGCCACCTTCGCCGGAGACCCGTATTTGTTGACCCACCACCACCACCATCACCAGCCGCCTCCGCCGCAGTTCGGGGCGTATTATCGGACGCCGGGTGGGTACTTGCACGTGGCGGGGCAGCAGAGGGGTGCGGGGACGCTGGCGCTGCCGTCGACCTCCGGGGCAGGCGGTGGCGGAGGATGTGGGACCCAGAGCACGAGGGATGATCAGGAGGACGTTTCGAACCCGAGTGCAGGAGGATTAGGGTCGAAGAAGAGGTTCAGAACCAAGTTCTCGCAGGAACAGAAGGACAAGATGCTTGAGTTAGCTGAGAGATTGGGTTGGAGGATTCAGAAGCACGACGACGCTGTGATTCAAGAGTTCTGCAACGACACTGGTGTCAAGCGTCATGTTCTCAAGGTTTGGATGCATAACAACAAACACACTCTTGGTAAGAAGCCCTAGAAAAAATTTGAGATTTTTTTTTCTCCCTCTTGGGTGTTCCTCTCTCTCTCTCGCTCTCTTTCCTTCTGTGTATGTACCATACTGCTGAGTGCTGCTCTTCATCGTGGGTTAAAGGATGCTCTTTTCATCAATCCTTCAATATTTTCTCAGTGTATATTGGTTAAGTATTATGAGGTTGAAGTTGAAGTTGGAAGGTGGGAAATTGACTGAGAAGCGTGCTAGTTACTAGCTCGCAAAATTCTTAGGGTTTATTTTTCTTTTTATTCTTCTTTTCCTTCTCATTTGGGGAAAGGTGGGGCCTGTATTTCTGGTTGTGTTAGTGTTTGAGCATGTAGACATGGTTCTACTCCAATTAATTAGAGCCTGTATTATTGTTGATGAACTAGCTAATTTCAGTACCAAAATCAGTCATTGATTATCAGTTTTTTTTTTTTAATTTCGTCGTGCATGTTCTAGTAGTATTTTTTGCTGTAAAGAGTTTGAATATTGGCTGTGGTGGCTGATGTAACGCTGGCGGTGGAGGGTGGATGCATTTGGAACCTTTTTTTTTTTTGCGTATATGATATAAGCTGGAGAGATGAGGATTTGGTTCGAAGATCAAGGTCATGACTGCGATGACCTCTAGTTTGTTTGTCTATTCTGATACTTAACGCTGAGACAGTTGTTGGAAGAAGTAACTTTCTCGGTAGCATCAATGCGTTCTCACTCACCTGCATTTTCCGTTTTTCATGTCTTTCTATACGTCTTTGCTTGTCTCGGGGTCATTTACTTCTTCAGCTAACGGCAAAACCTTTTGGCTCCTCCCTCGCACTGAAAAAGTGAGAAGAAATCTTTGTCCTAGCTAGTGGCTGATTTTAGCATCTCCGTCACATTTTCAATTTTTCAGAATTTATTTATTTTTTTCCCTCCCTTATTCGCATTATTGTTAATTTCCCTTTTTCTATCATATAATATATAGTATTCAACCTATAAATGAATTAAGCAAATATATAATTTTAGATAAATGTTGGTTTAGTTGCCAGGTGTTTGTAATCCCTTAGACTGCATAGGGCATTAAGTATTTGATGGTGTAGATTGTATTTTTCATTTTTTTTTTGGCTCAGTACACTTCCATAACTTGTTATATTCAATACACTATGCAGAAGGTTGAGCAGAGAAGCAGATGTTTGTTTGTATCAATCGTTTAGATTTTCATTATGACCTGGGTGTGGGCGAGGAAAGAGACTGTTCTATTAATGTTTGTTTTATTTCATTGCATGCTAGTTCTATGAAATTTAAGAAGTATTGTTTATGTGTTCTTCTATGTTGGGGATGAAAACTTGGCAGACTCAATTCCAGATGTGGGCTAAATTCATTTTTGAGAAACAATTCAAGTTTGACTGATTCCAAGCTTGCTTTGACGCTTGCCTTTTCCTTTCTCTCTCTGTTTTTCACTTTGAAAGTAATATTTCCCAATGTTTTGACCAAACAGGTCCAACACTCCCTTTCTAAGTTAACAAGCAATCTATCTGCACATAGATGTATTAATATAATAGGGACCCAACAATTTTTTTTTTTTTTTTTTGCAGCTCTCCAACTGCTACCATCAATGGGGTTTTAAGAGACATGGGGAGAGAATCTATCAGGATACATAGAATCTCTTATGTCAGTTCACACCTAAACAATATATCATGGTTGAACTTGTTGACTACTTGTATTTTTTTTTTTTTGAGTAAACCCAAGGGTATCCCCACCCTACATAAAATGAGACTAATCCCCTTTCGCGGATTGAGAGGGCAAGAGATTCTCCGTTACCCACAGAGTGTGTTTATTAGGAGTCGAACTTAAGTCCTTTAGACTCACAGCCCGAAACCCTTGGACTCAGCACCGATCCACTGTATTTAAATTCTAAGAAGGTTGAGTACTTAATAAACCTAATTAATACATATACTAGTTAGTTAGTTAGTAAATGTAAGTGGCTTAGTTGGTAGCTTTATGGCTCAGCTTTAATATGCATGCTAAAGGGGGGACCTGGTTGAATACTTGGGGAAAGATGGAAAACCGTGCTTAGTTTGGAACCTTTCCGAATTCCACTCTAGTGGTTCTGATGTTTCAAGTATAAGTAGCAGGATATGCTTTTATGGACAGCTTGCTTCTTAAGTAGTCCAAAGCTTGCCTATTACCACTACACGTTTAAGATGCTTTGCTTGTTTTGGAGGGGGGTCTCTCCAGCATCACTTAAAGCTGCATGCTTCATCTGTGGTCCACACAATAAAATGGAACACTTGATGTAATTTTAGGCTGATCAGTCAGATACAAAGGACTACATAACCTATCCCTCCTACAAACATGTTTATGACTTGACGGGTATTGTCTACATACTTCTATCATTCATTTACAAGAAAATTTAAACTTTATTTTTCACTCTAGATCTCTTCCAAATAAACTACAATAGTAGAAACAATTTTTAATATTTATTTTTTGAATTGTTGAAGTGTTTCTGTTTTTTTTTGGTATAACATAGAGGTATCCCCATTCAACCTCCTCCGGTCACCTATCAAGGAGAGAGGCACATCCTCTAGCCCTCAAAAATTTTCCAAGAATTTGCTTGAGGCATGGTTTGAATCCCTGACTCAAGCAAGCAAACCCTTAGGAGCTCAGTTGCCTACCCTCGGGGTTTGTTGAAGTGTTCTTAATTCAGCTAATAGTTCTTTGTCCTCTCCATCTTCGTCTATGCCTTACATATGTCATGTTGGACTAGTAGGCAGCACCTTGATGCAATTATGCTAATAGATTCTCCAACCAGTTGAATGATGGTAAGATTAACGGGAAGGCTATAAAAATTAACAGTATCTTAATGACTTGACGACATAGCATGTTTAAAGAATTAAAGGTCTGGAACAAAATGTGTGCGGTTAGGTTTCCATTTAGTATCCCACAATGAAATGGTTAAGCCCAGTAAGTAAAAAGCTAGTGGCCTCTAAATCACTATTATGGTAAGTTCCTTGATTTAATTTATCATTTAGTCAATGAAATTGCAACGAGCTTTATACCATCGGGAACTATCTTACTAGTTTGCACTTTCCAGTTTAAAGATTCTTGAAGATACCATTGGACTGCAAGAATTAAAATGATGATTGGGAAATTATTTACTATGCCACCAGAAGAAATTTGGATCAAGATGAAAATGAGATTTGTCTTAGGGGATTCAGTATCCAATATACGTTAAAAATAAATTGTTAGTTTACCCAAAATAAAAATACAAATAAAAATAAATTGTTAATGGCCTTATAGGCTACAAGCCTAATAATATATACTTACGGATTATTAATGTTAAACTTCGAAGGGAAATTTGTAAATATGTGTACCATGAAAATTCTAGTACGACGAAAGAAAATATAAGCTGCAAATAAATTCAACTTCTCTTCGTGGTGGTTGGCAAAGAGTGATTAATTAAATCTCTTTTGATATAAGCAGAAGTTCATGAAATTTAAATTACACATAAATTTTTTTATGTCATTGTTACAAACTTACTTTTTAAGTAATAAAATAAATAAAACACGTTTCAATATACCTATGCATCTTTCTTTACCTAAAACAGAAAAGTATGAAATTAATTTGGAGACTTTAAAGTGTAAATATCATTACTCTATAAAAAAATATCAGACCAAAAAAATAAAAAAGGAAATTCATTAAACAATAACATATTTTATTATTTTTAAATGAAAGAGATTATTCAAAAACATATTATAATATACAAAGAATGTCATCTTTTTTGGATCGATACTAGTTTCAGGACTCGTATAATGGCCTAGTGGCAGACCAAACAAATATTATTTATGTCCATACATTTAATGATGGGTTCGAAGCCAGCGCTCCCAAAAAATTTTATTAAAGAAAAAAAGCTTTTCACATAGATTAGTAAACTCGGAATATTTGGAAAAAGGTATAATTATCGTAGGCATATATTGACCATATGCATTCAACTGAATATAGCCATTAACTAATTACCTATCCCACCTATAAATAAGTTTTTTTTTCTTTATAAAGATCATAGAATCCTTATCACAAAGGCAGTCGTATTTTCGCACTAGACTTGTTGGGATGAAAGTCAGGTCACAGATTACAACCACCATTTATAAAAAACAATTGAGGTTATCCAATGTTGTTAGATTGACTCACTCTACTATTATGTTTAAAATAAATAAATAAAATAAAATAAAATAAATTCTTAGAGATTTATGTCCGCACTTGCGGACAAAAGATGAACAAATAGGTCCGCCACTGATATGACCTGACCCGTTTAATTGAATCTTATTTGGCTTAATAGATCAAATTTCAAGCACGTGAAAAAGCCTTTTAAGCATATTAGATCTTCATATATAGTATGAACTTATTAGACCTATTTACAAGTAGAATTGTTGACTTATTTAAAATGCTTTGTCTATTGGCATGTTAGTCTACTAGAATTAAGTTTGTTAGCCTATTAAAAAACCTTAATGCGGAATAGGTACGTTTTCATAAGCTTTAAGACTAAGTTAAAGTTTTATCTAGAACAAGCCAAATTCTGGCCTTATATTTAGGAAACATGTAATTTTTTTTTAAAAAAAATGAAGTCTAACTTGACATAAATAGTTCTCCTCTTACTCGAATACAAGTTTTCTTCTTGTATTTTTACGTGATGATTTGTGAATACGATCTAAGTGATCTTGAATTATTAGAAAAAATTAATATATTTTTATTCATAATGCATAACCTTTCATTTGTTGGTTCAAGAAGAGGGGGAGAAAAGAACCTATATCATTGACTAATTGTTTTAGCTTTCTTTCAACACTAACCAGCATTTGAAAGAAGAAAAAACAACGGAACCTCAAGTGAACCAAGTCTTGAGAATTAAGAAAACATATTATGTTGAAAGAAAGCTAAACAAACAAGCCATAATAAGATGTCAACTTAGGTTATTAACGTACAAAAACATTTTATTTATCACAATTAATAAATAACACACAAAGAAAATCAATTATTATTATTATATGTAATCTATAAAATTAGGGTCAAAACTTATATCAGCCAGCTTTAACGTTTAAGTCAAAAAAGTAGTTAGTTATTTTTTCTTTTTGGTTGCTTTAATTCCTGTTTAAGTAACAAGAAGTTTAATTTGTGAAGGAAAATGGTGAAGAAAATAAAAGTTGGAAGAAGAGCAGAATATAAGGTTCTCCATGAGAATAAACTCAAAGGTGCTGAGAAGTAAGAAGAGGAGGGACCCCATATAGATTCGTGTGGATTACAGGCTTTTCCCAAAGCACAATTGATGATTCGAAAGTAAAAAGGAGAAAGTTTCCAAGGAACTTGGCTTTGTCACCTTACCTTACATTGTGTCCCTTTTGGAGAATCCTCGCTGGCTGGCTTGCTTACCAACTAGAGGGAGCTGACCTTTAAATTTGCCGTCCCTACTGGTTCCCAATATCCAAACAATGAAATTGAGCTTTCACAATGATTCCAAGAGCAATGTTTATGGTTGGGTTTGATTTGATTTCTTATGCCTAACCAAAAAAGTGATCCAGTTTGGAGAAAATGATTTAGTTACAAAACTAATTTGGAAAAATATGATGCCATTGGGTTTGATTTGATTTATTTAATTTTTTTTCACACCGTTGGGAATGATTAT
The DNA here is from genome assembly GCA_032173675.1 of Gastrolobium villosum. Classification (NCBI taxonomy): domain Eukaryota; kingdom Viridiplantae; phylum Streptophyta; class Magnoliopsida; order Fabales; family Fabaceae; genus Gastrolobium; species Gastrolobium villosum. The sequence goes on from JAVKPL010006749.1 coordinate 265,208, forward strand.
CGTTCGATTTATTTGATTTGTGCTAAAAATCGAACTGAATTGAAATAATGATTTGTTTCGAAAACCAAACCAGTTTTAAAAAAATAATTCATTTCTTGAATAGATTTGAAGAAAATAATTCAGTTTTTAAACCCATTCAAAAAAAAAAAATATTATACGGTTCCGGCTCAATTCGGTTCATTTTTTTTTAATATCCCCTATCCATAATAATATCACAAATTAACTCAAATTTATCTTTTGAAAAGAAAAAAAATGCTTGCTGTTAATTAGAATGCAAGCATCCAAACACTACTTGCACACATTTTCTTTTCTAAGGTTTGGGCACTTGGGCTTTCTTGGCATTTTCACGGGCCTATGACAAATTTTCCCACGAGTTTTGTTGGCAGACAAGAAGTTAAAATTGTGTCTAGGCTCCTTCATATTGTTCCATATCTCTTAGCCCATAAATAACTGGACCCCTTCCGCTGCATTTTGTCCTATCAACTGGTCCCACCATTTTTGTAAAAATTAATAAAAAAATAAATAGAAAGAATAGGCTCGCAAATCGAAGGCTAAATAAAAATAGATTAAATAATAAATATTTAGGAAAAGTATTTATCCGGTTACCCGAGATAAAGTTATCTCCAGCGAGCTCAAAATAATGGGCTTTTTGACCCTTTTGTCCCTCATTAATTAATTAATAATCATTTTGTCCCTTATTGAAAACTATCTACTAACATGCCCCTTTTTAGTCAATTAAGCTGAAGATTTAATCGATTAAATGGTCAAAATTAGCAAAAATCATTGACTTGAAGATTAATCGATTAAATGTTCAATTAAATCTTCAACAAAGGAAAGCAAAACACAAGCCTTGTTATTTCATTGCCTAGTTCAGATGAAGACTTGGAGCTGCCACAGGCTACGCAACCCCTGAATGATGTTGGTGATTTGAAAAGGACGGTGAGCTTGATCGCTTATGGAATGTTTGTAGAAAAGAAGGAGAAAATAATGGAAGAATTTGTGCATAGGTTGTCCCAATTCTCTGGGCCATCTGACCATAGAAAAGAATTCAACTTGAACAAAGCAAAATTGGAGGTGAACTGATTTATTTTTCAGAATTGGATAGAATTGCAGAAGTTGTATTGACCAAGGTTGGGGAATTCAACTCTCAAAATGTCGCTAATATTGCATGAGCTTTTGCTTCAATGCTGCACTCTTCTCCTGATCTTTTCTCAGAATTAGGGCTGGCAATACGGGCCGGCCCGCCCCGGCCCGTTTTGACAAAATGGGTTGAATTGAGCAACTCGGCCCATTTTATGAGTGAGTTGGCAGGCTACGGGCCAGCCCGCCTAAAATAAAAAAAAATATAAAAATCTAAAAAATATAAAAATAATATACAAAATATTAAATTCTGCATAAAAAAACATAATCTTTTTTGCATAAAAGCATATAAAAATCTGCATAAAATCCTAATGTGCTTATGAATCCAAGAAGATCAGTGTTTAATAATCTACATATAAATATGCATCTTTCAATCCAGAAACAATAATAAAAATTAAAATCATATCAAGGTAAAACAGAATAACAAAACAAGTAACAAAGTGTTGTATGAGCAGTCCACAACAATTCGAAGAAACCACTTACTTGCAGAGAAATCTAGGGCACGAAGTTACATAACAATTGGATAACCTAAAAAAAAGGGCTTGGCGGGCTAGCCCGCCCCCGTTGCGGGCCGAGCCCCGCGGGCTGGCGGGTTTGGCGTGGCGGGCTGTTGGGCTGAAAAACTTAACCCAACCCGCCCTGTTTGGTGGACGGGGCGGGCCAGCCCGACGAGCTCAGCCCATTTTGCCAGCCCTACTCAGAATTGTCGAAAAGGGCTTCAGACATAATTCACACTTCCAAGAGCAAGAACTTGTACAGCTTTTGTGGGCTTTTGCATCTCTATACGAGCCTCTTGATCCCGTGTTTAATTCTTTAGACAGAAATGACAAGACTTGTGTTTTGAAGATTTAATCGATTAAATTTCTAAGTCAATGATTTTTTTTTTCAGTTTTGACCATTTAATCGATTAAACCTTTGACATAATCGATTAAAGAGAGGCAGATTAATATATAGTTTTCAATAAGGGGCAAAATAATTATTAATTAATTAATGGGGGCAAAAGGGTCAAAAAGCCCAAAATGACGTCGTTTTGGATTATAAAATTAAAAAATTATATTGATAAAGACTAATATAACCCTGCAACATATTAAAATTACAAAAATACTTTGATTTTTGCCTCAAACGACATTATTTTGGGCTCACCAGATAACTTATCTCCGTTAACTGGAGAAATCTTTTACCTTAAATATTTTTTTATAATCATAATTACTTTCAAATGGAAATGGATCATAAAATAAGTGTATGTGAGACTATGTCAATCGTTCATAAATAAATTAATGATTATTTTTTCTCTATAATTTATTTTAATATGCTCTTCATAACAATTAATTTTTCTGCCAACGATTATGATTATCTTCTATTATACGAGAGAATACATTACCCTTTCAAATACTCTCAATTTCTTATATATCTAAAGTTTATCTTGGAAATTTTTTTTTTAAGGCTTTTTGTTAAAATAAATAAATTGATGACAGGTTGTTTTTGAAGGAAACTTAAATGGAGCTCATAAGTCACAGGAAGGAAGTTGAAAAGAAAAGGAGGAAGTGCATTGCAGAAATAACGAAATATATCTCACAATTTTACCAACTCAACTATTTTAGTGAAACTTAAAAATTTGTAGTTATAATGGACACTTCAACTTATTTTATTTCATTTAAGATATTTTAATAATTTATAAAAAAAAGTAATTATAAACACATTTTTATTAGGGAACAATAAATCTTATGTTGTAGAAGAATTATAATCTCATGTTATAGATACATTAAGTGTGGGTCCCACCTATTTTAAAAAAAAAAACAAAAAACAAAAAAATGAGTGGCACACCTCTTTATGGTGTGCGTAGGAAGAGTTTATTTTCTCATGCAACATAAAAAAAACAAACCCCTTTTTATTATAAGGGTTTATCATCTATAATTTAACATGACCAGAAAAATTTTCCTACACTCACAACATTTTGTGGGGCCCACAGCAAAAAAAATAAAAATTCTGGCACGCAAAACGAATCTTTATAACATAACACAAACACTTTTCCTACAACATAACTCTTATAAAACCCAACTTACAATGAGTATGTAAGCCTTATTTTATTATTTTTATTTTTCAGCTAATTTTCCACCTACCTGATTTTTTCCTTTCCTCTCAATTCTCAAGACTTAAAAGAGGAATAAATTCCTTGAGTTGTTGGTTTATTACACTTATTTCAACTGATAAAAAAATTAATTGTATTATATTAACTTATTTGTACAAATTTAACACTTATCATAAATATATATTTAAGTTTGTATCAGATGACATTAATTTTAATATTATAATTAACTATTAGATAAATCCAACTTAAAATATTTATAAATAAAGAACTGGGTATGTAGGGAAAAAAACTTTTATATTTAGCTAATACGATGGATTTGTTTTTTAATTCCTAAGATAGTGTTTGGTTGGGGAGAAGTTAAAATTTTGCTGGCTAAGTGCATGTGGGAATTTGATTAAACCACGTTTGGTTGAAGATTTTTGGTAAATTGATCCATCAAATGCAGTTTGCCTTGTAATTCAGAAAGAAGTGTAAAAAACGGATTTTGGCACCGTTGAGAAAGCCCTCTAAACAAGTGGAATTGGGTTGAAAAAATCGAATACGTGAAAAAGGTGATGAAGGGCATGACACATATACCCCTCCTTCTTAACCACACACGTGAACAAGTAATATCCGAACCAAATATCATTATGACAAACACACGATGTGAGCAAGTAATTTCATCTTTTGCATTATTTTTCCCATCACAATCTTATTTTCAACCAAACACACATCAGGATATTTAACCCAATTTTCTTAGTAATATTTTGCGCTATCAAACAACATTTTTTACACTTTCCTACCAAACTAACTTTCCAACTAAAGGTTAAATCATCAGAAACGCAGAAGCGAATCGTACCGATGCGATGAGGAATGAAGAACACCGCTTTGATTACCTGGGGTGAAGAAGCGAGCGTGACAATTCCTCACGTCCAGATCTCCTTCTCTAGTCTCACGATCTGCAGCAACGCACCACGAATAGTTGCAAAATCCGCTCTACGGTTGATCTTCCTGGCTATGACTCAAGGGGATTAGGGAGTTGTGTGGGCAACCGTTCAGATGATGAACATTGCCTCTCTGTTTCTGATTTCTGAAACCCTAGGAGGCACAAGGGAGAAAAAGGTCCTTATATACCCCTACCCAATCCCATTAACCCTAAGCTTCATGGGTTAATTGGTCTTTGGGCTCACTCACTAAAGCCATTGGGCTTAGTGAATAAAGAGCATACCCAACAATCTCCCACTTGCTCTTTTGGACACAAACTTGAGTTTATAAACCCAAGACTATGTAGCCCATAAGCCATCATCATCTGATTATACAACCCATCCCTTGTCTCAAGCTAGCCTGGGGATCTACCATTTGTCACTTATCAAGGCTCCTGATAATCTTTGAAGGATTATCTAATTCGGCGCTACTCCACTAAAAGCCCGAATGTGAACTCCAAGATTAATGACATTTATAACATGAATATGCATCGCCCCTTTGTAGAATGTCTATAATTGATTGACAAGTTTTCTGTAACTCAATCAATTATTTATTCCCTTGACTATGATAGTTTCTCTAATGGATTACATGCACTGGCCAGTGTCTTTAATATCCAAGTACCGAAACATATCAAGGGGACATATCCTACAAATTCCATGTTGTTTATCTCATAAATACCGATAATCAAATAATCTCACTCCCAAAATACCGAGTTATTGGCCGTCAATAGATCGAACCTCACCCGTTGGTAAATCAAAGAATGAAAACTATTTGACTACCTATTTATAATAAACTCAGGATTAAGAGCAATTACATAACTATAGTTAACTGGAGATTTGATACCTTATGACAGAAAAACAACCTTAATCAAATCTCACCTTGATCCTTTCAATGTGACTGTTAATTCACATCAATATTTTACAATGATTCGGACAAAACCATTTCATAAAATATTGCAGCCTAAATAAAGTGCCCAGCTTTATTTAACAGCTGTGAATCTGTTCATCAATTGTGAGAACCTATGATCATGTCCTCCATGAACGTATCCATATGATCATATACTCCACAATTTGATCCGGACCTTAACGTTTGTAAATAGTGCGCTAAATAAAGAAATAAAACCTTATTTATGAAATTCAGAAAATGATTTTATTGTTTCATTGTCTTACTCCAAGAGCACAATGAAACCAATAACTCCCACTTGCTTAATGCAAGTCTGGGATCCTCCTAAGACCCAAAGAAGTAACATGCCTCTTGAATACAAGTTCATACAAACTCTTAGTAACTGGGTCTACAAGATCCACCTATAATGCTATCTGAGTTTAATGAAAAACTCATAGCTCAAGGTTGATCTCTTGAGTCAATATCCACTTGAAATAACTGAATCTGTGAAAGCTCAGCTTTTCAAGACTCCCACTAGAATATACTAGCACATAATCTCTCATTCTCCAAAGATACTTGAGTACATGCTTAACAATAATCTAGTGTTCCTCTATATCCAGAATGGTACCATCTCACTACTCCCACTGCGTGACAGATGTCTGGTTTAACGCCCAACATGATATGCATGAGACTACCTTTGCCAAAGCATAAGATATCCTGCTCATGCATTCTTCCTTCTCAGAAGTCTTTGGTTACTCCTTAAGAACATGAATTCCACATCTGAGAATTATCATTCTTCTCTTAGAATTCTCATGTTGAATTTTGGCAAGAGTTTTGTCAATGTAAGTAGCCCGAGGTGATGCCAAAAACTTATTCTTCCGGTCTCATAAAAGTTTTATACCAAGAATATAATTGGCTTCCCCAGTACTTTCATACCAAAACACTAACTTAGCCAACTCTTTATGCTTGATATTACCTCCACGTTATTTCCAATAAGGAGCATATCATCTACATAAAGTACCAGAAAATCTACTGTCTTCCGTTGGATCCTTTACATACAAATACACATCATTCATCAAGTTTCTCTCAAAATCAAAATTTTGATAACCTGATCAAAAATGATGTTCCAAGACCTGGATGCTTGCTTAAGTCTATGAAATAGACTTTCACAACTTGCATACCGTGTGTTCCTGCCCATTTGCTATATACCTTTTTGGTTGTTGTATGTAGATATCCTGACATCCAACGCCCAAAATGAAATCTCATAATTGAGACTTATAGCAACTAAGAGAATCTGGATAGACTCGAGCATGGCGTCTAGCATAAATTGCCTCCAAGCTAGCTTTGAAGGTTTTCACCTTCCTGTCCATCCTCTCTTTGCCATTTATGTCCACATGCACCTTGTGGGTTTTACCCCTTTTGGTGCCTTTACTAGGGACCGAACGGAGTTGAAATACAAGTATTTCATCTCATTGTTCATAGCTTGAACAACACTTGATCAACAACATCTTCTAGTGCATTATCGTAACTAGTAGGATCAATGACACTCAACAAGAGACAACTTGAGAGTTAACAAGGTTCTCTCCCACTACGAATGTACTGCACTAGACTTTGTGTATTTATAGGTAAAACAACGAGTGGGTCAAATGGTGGATCTTCAATTTCTTGAGGATCCGCTTATCCTTGATATTATTCCTTTACATGTGATACTAATATTTCTACTAGTTTCACTTATATATTATCATGTTGAATTTCCAATTACGGTTCTCTTGTTTGTTCACCTAGAGATATATCTATCCCCTCTTGAACAATCAAGGGAACAGTGGATGAAGCTTCTAGAGATTATGGAAATTCTTGATCTGAGATAAATCTCATCAAGAATAACCTAACTTAAGAGCTTATAATTTCTCATCTAGTCCTCCTTTAAGAAAATCATGTGAGTGCTCACTTAGATTATCTTGTCCTTAGGACTAAATAAGAAATCATCCCTTGTTCTCTTAGGGTAGCCAAAAGATATGCACTCTTCCATACAAGATTCCATCTTATTTGACTTTTGTTGTAGGACGCGTGCCGTAGCACCCTAAATCCGAATATGGTTTGATCTGGGCTTGCACCCTTTCCATAATTCTTTAAGTGTCATTACAACAAACTTTGACGGAACCAAATTAAGAAGGTACATTTCCTTCTCCTAGGCATCTCCCTTGAACAACATTGGCAAAGATGAATAACTGAACATGATTTGCAACAAATCTAGAAATGTTTGAATTTTGCATACCGCAACATCATTCAACTAACGCATTCCTAGAGTTGACAGTTAAGAAAACTATCCCCTCTTAAATCAGGTAAGACCTGAACTTACCAGACAGGTAGCCAAACACTTTAGTAGACTAAAGTGTTTTGATTTGAACTCCTAAATGCTTTTCTGCCTCAAACTTAAAACTCTTGAAATTTTCCAAAAGCTTTAGACTTATGGCGCACTAGGTTCATCTGTCCAAATCCAGAGCAAACATTCATATAATGAAGTACTCATCACCTCTTCTGGTCTGAACGCTAATTGGTCCACATACATTAGTATGAACCAGTTCCAGTTGAATAGTTGCGCAAACCTTTTTGGCCCTTGTAGGATTGCTTGGTCATTTTACCTTCCAAATAGGACTAACATGTAACTATTAGTTAAAAGATTCTTGAACTTTCAGTCTCTCTTTTAACTAAAACATGTTTCCTACTTGAGATAATGTGACTCAATCACAAAAGCCAAAGATATGTTTCATTTGAAACTTTTACTTCTTTGGTGAAAATCCTTGTTCATCATCCTTTCCAGTCAACACAAAAAATTCAGGGGGGTATAGGACAAAGGTAATAAAGACTATTTAAATAATGTACCAGAACAAACAAGACGAATATGAACTTCGAAATGTAACTGAGGAATCAATTGCATTGTCAACCCATGTTTTAATCAAAACAACTAACAATAATTAAATTCCTCTTTAAATCCGGAACAAATAAACAGTCACCTAAAACCATAGTCTTATAAATAACTTGTCCTACTGCAAATGCAGGCACAAGTTCCCATTTTTAAGCTTAAAATATCTATGTCCATTGCTGACAGGTATGCCATGTTTGAACTACTGCAAAGAGTAACAAACATAATCAGTGATTCCTGAATCAATAATTCAGTCACTGATCAGGCCTTGATATGCCCATGTCTGGTTCTTTTCATCACCTCTGGGCAATTTTTCTTTCAGTGTCCCTTCAGTCTGCACTTGAAGAACTTGCCTTGCGGCTTCTGCATAGCAACTGGTTTGACAACTGATAACCAAGTTGTTTTGTTCTTGTTACCACCCTTGGGTTTCCCTTTGGATTTAACAAGACTCTTAGCAAAACCTGCATCGACTGCATTCATGTACACTCTGCAAGTATTTGAAAAAATGACAATAATATAGCAGGGACTACCATATCTGCCCTTTCCCAATCTGAGAAATGCATCTTAGTTTCCTTAGACGCATCCTCTACAGGTTGCTATGGCCCTCGCATTGTCAGGACAAATTTTAGCTTCCATGTTTTAGAACAATATCAAAAATCTGCTTTTCACTTATTCATAGTTGGTACCATCTAGAGGTTTTTGACTCAAAATCATTTCTAAGATATTTTCTGAAAAACATATGAAGCACACAATTACAAACAAATAATGCAATAAACAAATGATGCGCAAGTAGATTCTCATAACTACTCTTGTTTATTGTTAACAATCCTTCAGTTTATCTTTACAAGGCTTACGATGGGCAAGTCACTTGTAAAAACCAAAATTGTTATTTGGGCCTTCAGTGCCATTGCCAGAGCCTCGATGGGAGGGTTAACAATTTTACCAAAGTTGAATGTAATTAACCATTGTTTAATTTCAAAATTATCCTTAGTGTCTAAGCATTGCCGACGATGGGCCGTACAATACTTCACTAAAATTTTGAAATTATTAAGATTTAATCTAGTGAAATCTGATTATCCTTATCCGATGGGGCTTCAACGATAACCATTTCACTAATAAACCCACAAATGGAGCCCGCAGGTTTTAAAATTAATTTAATTTTTAAAACCTTCACCCATTCAACATTTTTGTTTGAGAATTTTCATAATCCCTGTCGAATTCATTTTTTTAATTTCAAAATTATCTCTAATAACTTAGTATTATCGACGATGGGCCGTACAATACTTTATTAAAATTTTGAAATTATTAAGACCCAATAAAATCCAATCATGCTTATCCGTTGGGGCCTCACATGATTATTTTTTTTGATAGGTCCACAATGCGCCTGGAGGTTAAATTAATTTCTTAATTTAAATCTCCTCCCATAATTATTTAGATCCAATCTAATAAAATCCAATCATGCTTATCCGATGGGGCTTCACATGATTATTTTATTAATGGTCCTATATTGCGCTTGAAGGTTAAATTAATTTCTTAATTTAAATCTCCTTCCATTCAACACAAGCATTATTTTGCAATTTCCAAGAATTATTTAATTGAGAGTATCCTTTGTTTGATTTCAAAAACTATGTAAGCAAGAGCTCCGATGAACGTGCATCACTTAGCTTATCTGAATTTTGAAATCATTAAGGTCCTGAAATCCGGTCACTTTACATCAGCATGTGCTCCAAACAATCATGATACATGAATTTTGTATGCAGCGTGTGTTATTCCATGACCATTTCAGAAAACCCACAAATTACTCGCAAAATAAAAGAATTCTCTTGGGAAATTTTCTTACTTATTTGTCTTGATTTTAAACTCCAAAAATAATCAATTTGATTATTCTAGATTTTACCAAAATCATAATAATTAAATTAATTTTCAAAATTAATATAACCATTAATCTAGATTTTGTTTCCAAAATCATGATAATCATAATTTTATTTTACCGGAATATTTAAAATCA